>OX030950.1:173891829-174164329 GCA_943735915.1 Pherbina coryleti
CTATCCTGGTGGAAGGATGGCATACCCATTGAAGGTAAGTAGTAGTCAGTAGTCGTCAGTCTATGTCTTTTGTCTGCCAGCACTCATAACTGGCAGACTGCCCAGACCAGAGCAGCCATAGCAGCATGCCAAGCAAACAAATCGGTTTTGCGATCAACAGGATATGTTGATGTCTTGTTGGGGCCATCATCACCGGGCAGCAGCATCGGTAGCTGGAGATGTTGGCGCCAACAAGCTAGTCTATTGTTAATTTAGGGCGTTACTCTGTGTTGGCCAACTCTAAGACACATGCTAATCAGTACAAAAACTCTGCGCTTTGCTTTGTTAGCAGCGCACTAAGAAGACTTTCTTATGTTGCTGCCGTTTCCAGTAAGTAAGCCAGTAATCAGCAAACGTGTCAGCTTCGGAAAAAGTTACGCAAATTTCCGGTTGCCTTTCAACTCAAATGCCCTGCAGTCAAAAACATCCTGCTCAAGCGTCCACAACTAGCCAACCAACCGACAATGTTTGGTTGTCTTCCAACTTTTGCACTCATGCTTTATTAACTCGCCTATATTTTTATTTTCTTCTCTTTTCTCCAACGCTGCCATCATCGTTCGTGACCTGCACCAACTAGGTATAAATAATACATCCAAGCCAGGTTTATGGGGTGGTACTGTCTCCACGCTGGAATTCAAAGTGAATGTCACACAGGAAATGAACGGCGTGGTCTATACTTGCCAGAGTTCCAACGAGGCGTTGCAGCGTAGCGTACACGAGGCTGTCAGCCTAGATGTGCTCTGTAAGTGTTGTAAAATAAAAAAAAAAGTGAACCTTTTTTTCTTAACTGCTTTGCTTTCTTGCCACTTTTTCATAGATCGTCCCAAATTCGTGCCGCCACCTTCCTCGACGGCTGTTGGTGTCGAAGGTGAATCGCTGCAAGTGTCACTGCAAGCCAATGCAAATCCTATGTCAATTACCTACACCTGGACCAAGGATGGTCTGCCAATATCGACGAACAATAATGGCGAGCATCGCATCTACTCGGATGCTGCCAATTTGAATTTCACTAAATTGCATCGTAACGATGCCGGCATCTACACGTGTGAGGCATCCAACTCGCAGGGCGTGGCACGCCTGAATATAACGGTTGTGGTTGAATGTAAGTATTGCGCTGTCGAATGGAAGGACATAGGAACGAGGTCATATATTTTAAGTGCTCGTCGACATAAAATCACACTATTTTCTTTTTTTTTTTTTCATTTTCCTGCCACGTTTTTCTTCAACTCTTTAGATGGCACAACCATAAAAACGGTCTCCGAAAACGTTGTCGTAAATCCCGGCGAGGATGCGATGCTGTCATGCACGGTGGAGGGTAAACCACTCACGGAGGAGCACGTTAAGTGGGAACGTCTTGGCTACGATATGACAGTGAAGACGTCAAGCACATTCGCTAATGGAACCTCGTATCTGCACATTAGGAATGCTCAACGCGATGATGTCGGCAACTTTCGCTGCATCGCCGATAACCGCGTAGCAAATCCAACAAATCGTGATGTTCTGCTGATTGTCAAATGTAAGTAGCACACAGACACACATCAAGTTGCCGGCACACTTCCGCTACTAATGCTATTAGTTACCTGTTTAACAGTACTTTTTTCTGTTGCTTCTACTTTCCAATCTCTCACTGAATGTGCTTTTTATTTGATTTTCCACAGTTGCTCCGGAGATTGATAAGTCGCCCACCTTGTTACGTGCTGCCAGCGGCACTGGTGAACGTGGACGTCTACCGTGTCGCGCTCAATCATCACCGAAGCCGAAATTCATCTGGCGTCAGGATGGCAAAGATCTGCATGTAAATCGCACGTACAAATACGAAGTGGAGGAGAAGAAAATCGACTCGCTGACATATGAGTCAATTTTGATAATCGAAAAAGTGGCACCCGCAGATTATGGTGCCTACGAGTGTGTGGCCAAAAATGAATTGGGCCAGACAACGGAAACTGTGCGTCTCGATATCACATCACAGCCCGATACGCCGCTGAGTTTGAACATATTGAATGTGACGCACGATGCGGTGACATTGGCGTGGACACCGGGCTTTGATGGCGGCCTTAAGGCATCGTATCGTGTGCGTTATCGGTAAGTTGCGTTGGCTGCATGGGTTAAAATTAATCGTGAGCGACTTGTGGTCAAAAATTGATTGGCATTTTTTTTTTTCGCCTTCATCTCTTATCTTTTAGTGAGGCACACAAGGAGCAGTATAAATATGTTGATGGTCTACCCAATAGTCATAAATTGACTATAAATGGTCTTAGAATGAATACCTTGTATCTCTTTTCGGTGATGGCATTTAACGATTTGGGTCAGAGCAAGTATTTGCCGGATTTGCAGCGCGCTCAAACTAAAGGTAAGTGTGAGAAGGAGGTGTGGTGAATTATATATCAATGTAAGGTTTTTTTTTGGAACAAAATTCTTTATCTCTAAATTTGGGTTAAGATGAAGCTTAATCCTGGGAATGACACTTCTAATATTGATATTTCATACCTTTGAGTGGTAGAGTTATGCTGTTCGTTTCGTAGAGGGAAGTCAGTTTTCAATCCACAAAAAATATTCGAAAATATAAGTTCTATCTTTTTTTCGGGTTCCAATCCCGCAAAGATATTTCTTTTTATTTATTTGAAGAACAAAGGTGATGAAAAAAGGAGGAGGCCCAAAGGCTTGAGCCATTAGATATGAACACTTAAGCCACTTAAGAACACTTAAGACCACTTTAGAACATTTTAAGAACTGTTGCAAACAAAATGCATTTCAGACAAAACTCAAATTTTCGAATATCACTTTGAATAAGCTACATTTTTAAAATTAGATTCCATTTGAAGCTTTCAACTTTAACTTCTTGGTAGTCGAAAATAAATTGTTCACATCAATTTTCACATATTCAATACTTACCGTGTGTTCCAGAGCTTGTGTTCCATCAGAATTTGAGATCTTATAAACGTAGGTTTCGAACAATATTCGAACTTTCGAAGTTCGGTTAGGTTTATAAGGATTAAATTAATCCATTATAATGCAAAATTAAGCAAAGAAAAGCTTGTAAGTTAATGTTTTTATTTTCGAAACTTATGTTCGAATCTACGATTTTGAACTTTTTAAGTTCTATTATGTTTGTAAATTTTTCTAAATTTCTGAAATTTTCGAAAACCATGTTGCTGATTTTCATGTTAGGAAATTAATTATTTTATGCACTAGCTATCACGGCCTTTCAATTATGAGAATTGTTTCGTCCATATTGAATATTTTCACGAAATAACACAGTGCTTTTTAACACGTTTCCCAACTTCAAAAGCCTCATTCATTTTAAAAAACAGAAACTGTGCCTGATATGTTACAATTAGATATGTGCGTGTCTTACATAGCAAATTGCGGTGTTTTTGACATAGTTCGAATTTTCGAAGTTCTTATCCTTCTGCAAATATTTATATTAATGCATTTTAGATCGAAATTCTGAAGTAATAGCTATTTTAGTGAATGTTCGAATTTTCGAAGTTAATGTTCGAATTTTCGAAATTCAACTTTTCGATGAAAATCTGTCAAAAGGCATTACAAAACAACGATTCTAACACGAAAAATTCAATTTTTCTCCAAAAATTCAATTTTTCTCCAAAAATTCTTATATTGTTGTAGAAGTAATAGCTTAAGTAACGTGAGAACTACAAAAATAAGTCAGAAATTAGACAAATTGAAATAATTGAAAAAAACAGCAGAAATGAATCGAAAAAATTCGAAATAAAAATAAATTCCTCAAGAAGTCAGAGTATGGTTTGCTTGTTATCATTTTTGAAAAATTATGTAAGAGTCGATATTTAAACTGCTGTAAAAAAACCTTCTTTCTCTTTTAAACATTTAATCCTTAAATCTTCACATCTCTTGCAAGCCTTTCAATATTTAAATGGTTCCTATAAATCCTGAGCTGCAGAGATAACGAACTGAGCTCATATCTTTGGCTGGTTGCCTCTTCCCTTCACCCCCCTTGTCCTTCCACCTTATGCACCACAAACCAACATCACAGCAAACCGCGTACTGGCAGCATTGAAATCCGCTTTAAAACCTCTACTCAATATATTGGTCACGTTGTGCGACTTAGCTGCTCCTTCTCTTTTGCATTTTCTTGCCGATCCCTTTCAACGCTTATACTATATGCACCGACATTGTTGCAGCGCTGTTCATTTCCTCATTTGTTAAATCTCTGCACTATTTATTTTTATATTTTTTATGTCTCTCTGTACTTAATTGAAAATGTGGCTACGTCGACTACGTGCAGAGGCGCCACCACCATCACAGCCGGCCTCATCGTTGGGCGGCCCGCCCACGACTAGCACAACGCCTTTAGGCGGTACATCGGGCATGTTGCTGCTGGTTGGTGTCGCATCGGGGGTAAGCGTGGTGCTGCTGAATGTGTTCATCATCGGCTGTTGCCTACATAGACGCAATCAGAAGCGGCTGAAGCGAGGTACTGTAATATTTGTTGTCTAGTTTATTAAAAAAAAAAAAATACAAATACAAATACAACATATTGAAGCACAAACAAATTACATCACATGCAGCATACAACATGTTGTAAATTTATGCTAGCAAACAGTTTTAAAATATTTCTTTTTTAAATGTTTTTTTTTATTTGGTGTGCATTGACTGTCTGTAAAGATTGTTAATTTTGTCACGCCACTGTTTGTTCTTCTCGGTTAGCATGTGTTTGTGTAGAGCTTTGACATTTGAATTTTGACTTTAAATTTTCATTTCCTGTTTCCTGTTGGCATCATCGTCATCGTACTCTTGATTTATTTCATATTTATTTATATTGTTTTGAGTTTTGCACGTTTTTGGTAATTTTATTATTTGCTTCGGCATGACAGCAACGTGTCCTTCACAATCGAGAGAAGCCAGTCACTCAGTCTTCCTTTTGTGCGGTGTGGTGCCGCACGATTTGTTGCCGCCGTATGTGCGAACATAGAACGTGATTTTCGTCAGTTGTCCCTACACTTCATACCACTTCACTCTCCTTATTTTATTTATATTTGCTGTTTTTTTTTTTTGTATTTTCGTCCTTTTTATGTCGTTACTTTCCACATATAAGTTGCCAAATATTGCCCAAATCGAATTCTTTGTACCTTCTTTCTACATAACTGCGTCATATTTTATTACAATTTCTTTTTTAGCATTTTATATATTTTTAATATTTTTTTTTTTATTTTTTTTTCGCTTTTTGCTTCTTGCTTATTTGATTTTATTATTATGTCATTTTATGTTTGGCCACCGTTTATTTTTTCTTTCGTCCTCCCGATTCATGCTCCAAAACCAACCATAATCCTGTTACTACTCGGATGCCTGTTATTGACACAACAACAACAATATTGAATAACGTAAACGTATGATGTATGAACTCGAAATTTAAAAAAAAAAATCAATACAATACAACACAACAAAATGTGTTTTCAAAGGACTTGAAATGTTGCCAGCGGAATTAACAGAAGATTCGAATACGCCCAATCTGGTCATAATTGGCATTTCGCTGGCAGCCTTTGGCTTCTTGCTAGTCAATGCAGCCCTGGTAGCCTGGTTCTTTGTTCATCAGCGCCGCAAAAAAGGTTTGATTTTTCATTTCTTATGCTATTGTATTAGAAATTGTTTTTTTTTTATATAACTTCTTATTATTATTTTTTTATTTGTATAAATATCTTTTTTTTTGCTCTCAACAAATTGTGTTTGTGACACATACCTTTAAAGTTTTTTCATTGTGCTGAATCTTATCTGTACCAGTGCTATTCCAATTTTGTTTTTTTTTTGTTATTTCTTAATGACATTTTGTTGAAATTAATTAGTTATACTCTGAATTTCGTATCCATTTTAAACGTTGTGAACTTTTGCTCGTTTAAGGTAAGTAACGAGCGTTTTTCTGAACATGATATTTTATGCTATACTTAAGATTAGAGATAATTATAATTAGGATTATGTTAAGTTTTACATAAATTATTCCTTTTTAGCTTAATAAACCGCTTTAAAGTTTTATATGTTTATGAATAAAAGATACAGCAGATTCGACTATGTCGTAACACAAGACGTAGAAAAAGGGCGTAGCCAGGGGGAAAAAGGGGGGGGGGGACAAAATCTGAGATTTTTTATTTAATCGATGGCTTTGAAAGTAGTTTCTATATTAAATTCCTTTTTAATATGTGGTTTTTCTTTTTTCTTTGAAACTAGATATGGTAAAAAGATATGGTAAAGATATGAAAGTAAAAAGAAATTTATAAGGTCTTGCCTCTCCCTAATTTTCATCCTGCCTACGCCCTTCACGTAGAATTATATAATACTTAAATTAGAAACAATCGAGTTATACACTTCTTATTGATACGAAAACAGAAAAAGTTGGTACAATTTTTTAATTTTTTCCATATCATATATAAATAATTTATAAGTCAAAAGATAGTACAATTTATAACATACCATTTTAAATACTAAAGACTTTTTATACAGTACAAGATGAAATTTAATTATCATTATTGAATATTTTTATTAAAATTGGCTTATGATAGGAAAAGTAGGAAATATATTTGTGACAGCTTATATTGTCAATATATCTTACAAATACCATGTCGATACAGGAACTTCCCAATGTTGTTGAAGATATTTTAGACAAGAGGTTCAAGTTGTAATTTAAATTCATAAAACGGAAAAATGAATTCTCATTTTCCGGTTGTGATATATCTAAGTTGAAATCTCCTGTTAGAATGATCGGTATAGAGTCAAAACCACTCTTTGCCAATAAGGGACAAATTTTTCTAACGTCTTTACTATAAGCGAGTAATTTTAAAGATATAAAATTGAGTTTTTAACAGCGAACAGGCAGCGGAGTTTTTTTCGATACCTAGTACGCTGTAGAGTCGAAAAATTTGTTGTCAACATCCCATGTAAAGAGTTGAAATGTCAATATTTCGCTGTCGATTATAAGCCCGGATATATAATTGGCTAAGGAATTTTGACATTTCAATAAGAGTACAGTACGACCTCGCTTAAGTACTGTACGATTATCGCAACACTCAAAAATTTACATTGTTTACTTAGTAAACGCAAATTTAAAGAAAACTAGTAAGAAATGATCTTCGACTGGGCCGAAGTTGAAATACCCCCACGGCCTAACCAAAGTATATTCAAAGTCTTAAGCAATCAATAAAATGTTTATCTGTAAAAACGTTTTCGTTATATTTTTAACAGAAAATATTCGCTTTTGTTTTTTGATAAAATGGCTTTGTATGAAAGGAGGGCGTGGTTTTTACCCAATTTGATTGAATTCCATACACATAGTACACGTTATATATCAAAGTTCATATGCAAAATTTCAAGTCCATACATTAATTTTTGTGGATTTTAGAGAAATTTTACCTTTTTGATAAAGTCACTTTGTATAGGAGGTAGGCGTGGTTTTCATCCGATTTGATTGAATTTCATACTTAGAGTGTATTTTGAACATCAAAACTCATATGCAAAATTTCAAGTCCATATATTCATTTTTGTTGAATTCTAAGAGATTTTACCGTTTTGATAAAGTCGCTTTGTATGGGAGGTAGGCGTGGTTTTCATCCGATTTGGCTCATTTACGAACTTGACCTTCATTTTTTAGACAAAAGCTTAAATATAGAATTTCGTGATGATAGCTTTAAAATTACGGCTGGAATCGTGATCACAGACAGACGGACAGACGGACAGACAGACGGACATTGCTAAATCAACTCGGGTGGTGATGCTGATCAAGAATATATATACTTTTCTATACCTACCACGCCTCCTTATGGGCGTTACAAACGAAGTGACAAAATTAATATACCCCCATTTACGTTTTTTAAACGTGGGGGTATAAAAATTGCACAATTTTCGCAACTTACATTTGCGTTAACTGGCATAAACTTTTACCTTATTTCCTTTCAGTTCTTCTTTGCTTGCAACCTACTATTTTTTTATATGAAAATCTATCTAGTTGCATTGAGGAAGGTTGTACTGTAGTTCCTTTTTTCTCCACACAAAAATGTTGACTCTACACTGTGTAGAATTTTATGCCGCGGAATTTTCGTTTCTACAGCATACAAAGCTTTAAACAAAAAACCATGCGCAAAGCAAACAGAAACATCAAATGCTGGTTTAATATATTTTTTTAACGGCAGTGCCCTCTTGCTTTAATCACCAACACTCAGTACGTACTCAGTAATAGAATATATATTTTTTCAAGAACCAAAGCAGTCGATAAATAGGTAGCAACCTTAAACAAGAACCATGCGTAAAGCAAACAGAAACATCAAATGTTGGGGCTTTGTATTTCATGTTATTGTGTAAAAGTTATTTGAGTTAAAGAGTTCAAACATGAATTTTTTTCCCAGTGAGGATCAAACAGACCAACAAGTGCTTACATCAACATTGTACGATCAGTACTTTAGGCACACCAAAGGCTCAAAGTGTGACCTAAAAACGCTATCAACTGCCGCTTGATCACTATCAACCGCCCTACTAACCTACGAGAATGACGTAATTCTACGTCAAAAATCATGCCAATAGCACCAACCAGTGCGAGAAATTTCAAAATTTCCCTTACTTTTTGAACGCACCTCGTATATTACTGCTTTGACTTATAGTTTAGTTATATATATAGTATAATAAATGCATATAGTACCTATATATATAAGACCGGTTTAAAAATTGTATGGAAAGTTTAAGATTTATACTCTTTAAGGGAGTACGCCGCTTTTATGAAATTAGACACTCCAAAATTAAGAAAAAGCCTTACAAAGCTTTTTTGCAGCTTTTGAAACAAACTTTTTTTTTATTTTATTCAAAATATGGATTTCAACTGTATAGTTTTTTTTTCTTATTTTATCGAATTGAAGGTTATATTTTTATATTTCAGTTTGGAGCTTAAGCTTTTAATTGATGGCAATTGTTAATATAAAGTAAGCTTTAAAGCAATCTTCGTTACAAATTGTCAAAACCTGTCTTATATTTTAAATCGTTTTTATTAGCATCACTACATTTGTCTGTCCCTAATTTTTTTGGCTAAAATACATTATTGTTAAATACATACACACATATTAAAAATTAAACATAAAAAAATAATTAAAAGCTCATTGAAATTTTTAAATTTAAAATATTCCCAAATAAAGTCAATTTATTACCTTTAGAAAATATTTTCGTTTGAGTTCTGTAGTTCTCGCAGCGTAAAGCGATCACTTTATAACGCTAGAAATTGAGTTCGAGCTTCGACATTGTTAACGAATTTTTTGTTTTTTTTTAATAAAACACATTCCAATTTTCCAAGTTCACCACAGAAGGTGAAAAAAAAAATTGTAAAAAGTTGCTTGTTTGATTGATTGCTGTTTAGATGATATCTATAAATGGGATCTGTAGCTCGGAGCGCACTGCGATTGCTTTATAATCAGGAGGTTGAGAGTTCGAGCCTCGACAATGTCATTGAATTTTCAGGGTTTTTTTTTTTGTTTTTTTAATATTTATGAAACCATTTCGGTTTTTAAAACAAATTTTGTACTGAAAAAATATAAAACCTTCAAAATCTATTGTAAAGCGCTTTTTTTGTGATGACCATCAAATCTATACCGTAAATTCGATTTTCATATATGAGGTGTCAACAGAAAGGTCTTGGTATGCAGATGTGCAATAGGGTCTCACTTTTTCTAAAGTATTGTGTATTTAAACAAAAAAAGCAAAACAATCTTCTGCAAAGAAAGTAAGTTTTCTATGGGATGCCTAAAAGGATGTGATATTTTTTTTCTGAAATTTTTCAAAATCATTCTTTTGTATAATTAAAGCATTCGAGCAAAGCGGAAAACATTAAAATAAATGTTATATATATGCACCAGCCACAAAAGAGCAAGTTCATGCAAAATCGCTATTCCAGTAGCCTTTACTGGCATCACCGCTAGCTTCGTTAAATGAGGACGTACCTTGCACAGACAATTCAAACTTCTTAGACCTCTTCTTGAGATACATCTGTATCGGCTTAACGCCTAAAGCCCAATTTTGAGCACGGAACCTACTTTGATTATGCCCATCTTATCATTATTGATGAAGCAAGTATGATTGCTGCAGTAGCACTGACAGTAATTTATCGTGTGTTTTGCGATATTACCAGACATTCGTAAACTGTTTTTTGAAAAGTTGTTGTATTTTCTGGTGTTTTTAAGGAAACAGTTCAAGAAATCTCTTATTCTGGACATGTTGTAACAGGAAATTGTGATCTTACGTAAAAACAATGAACCTTGAAAAAAAAATTTGCGATTAAACAGTGATACCATTCAAGAAAACTCTATTCTTGCACCAACAGACGAAGTATGGTTTCAAAATGAATTTGTTAGTAATTGAACTATTATCTTATCTAGAAGTTTTGTATAAAAGCATTTTCACAACCGTTTCTGATGAAGTGCCGCAAAAATAAACTTCCCAACGGAGTTCCTTAATTGACACCACTTGACACCACTTAACGCTCAGAACAGATGCAATTATTATGCTGATGAGGAATCTTAATACAGTGAAAGGACTTGCCAATATAACCCGAATGCAGATTTTTAATCCTGACAATAATACTGTCGAATGCATTTTACTAACCGGTGCAAGCATTGGTCAGCGAATTCTTATACCAAAAATGAAGCTCAGCCCATCGGAAACATTTTTTGTTTCCATTTTTTATGACTATTAATAAGAGCCTAAGACAGTCGTTGAGAAAAGTTGCAAAGTTGCAAGCCCCAGAACTCGCACACGGCTAATATTTAATATTTGACATTAAGTCGAATCCGCTCTTTTGATGTCGTGAACATTTTTAATAAAGAAAAGAGTATGGAGCTCATCTTCCCAACAGTGAAAGTTTCGCAACATCAAATGGTAGTTTACAAAGAAATATGTTAAAAAATGATAACAGTTCTAATAATAAAAACAAAACAATCTTAACCCTTTGATCCCCGAATTATTTCTAGTAGTGGAAAAAATATAAATTAGGTGTTTTTAACTAATTTGGCTCTTAAATAAGATAGTTTTAAAGTTTTATTAAAATCAGTTCACTGAAACGGAGTTTAGAGAATGCAACATTGGGTACCAACGGTAATAATTGCTTAAATAAGTGTTGTTTGTTTTAATGATTTTTATTCATGCTTATATCAATAAAAAAAAATGGTTAGGATATATTTATACATGGTTATTAAGAAAGCAGTTTTTTTTTTGGATTGCAACATAAGTAAACACCACATTTGAAGCAGTTAGAACTAGGAAAAGTACAGCCACGACAACGTCCACGCTCTTCCCATTTTACCCAATGGTGGAAACCATCGAGGTGGAAACCATCGAAACCAACCATCGTATAGCTCTAGCAACATATCTGCCAAGTCCACTCCTCTCATAAGCTTTTTGTGGTCAAAAATTTTTGCAGGACAAGGAATCTCTTCAAATTGCTTAGTTTTTCCGTTCCATCGGCAACACTTATCTTCCGGTTGGGTACAAAGGTCATTTGAAATTAATTGAACTGCGCGAGTATCGTACCAACGTACAGTTGCTATATTATGAGTGGTCTCAACTCTATAGTCATATGTGCCTCTTCCTTTTGCTTTTAGCTGTGCTTCTGTCATCATTTCACATCTTTCACATCTATTGCTACGGATTGTACCAACACACAGTATCCCCCAATCTTTTAGAGCAATTACCAGATTCATTGAAAAAAATAATTGTCAAAAAAGATTTTAAAATTCTGATGACGTGGTAAGTTTTTTGCTGAATGAAAAACTATATTAGAGGAAAATCCTAAACCAAAGTCTTCACATGTGCCCTTGCCGACATAAATAATTCCGGATGACCCCGCTCTAGTCATGACTTTAAATCACCATTTGTGAGTTTTCATTCGTAAATATTGTTTTAATTGAGATCGTCCTGTTTAATGCATCTACCGCACCTATGAACATATTAATTTCATCAGATCCATCTCTCTCTGCATCCTCTGTAGCTACATTCTTTCCTTGCTCAAACAATTTTTCAATAACATCGTCTTCATCATCTTCCAAATCACTATCTTGATCAGAATCGTCCCAATCATAATTTAAAAACTTCGTCATCTCTGCCTCAGTAAGTTTTTTACGAGCACTAGCCATATTGACATACAAATGTTAAAAAAAAAAAAAAACAAAGTACTCACATCAATACCCAATGTTGCACATACGCAACATCAGCAAATAAAAAATCCGGCAGATCACATTTCACTTTACATTTTAGCAAATTCAACTGAAATATATTATTTGAAATCTTTTTCATCAAATAATATTTTCCATTTGCACTAGAAAGTTATAAAACTAATAAATAAACACATTCGAAAAACTCACCTTTAAACGAAAATTGCAAATTTTTTTTAGAGTCTTACTAATTGCCATATTTCTTCGCGTCGAATGAAAAATATGCACTGAAGTAAACGAATAAAAAGAAAAACAAATAAACAAAAAAAAAAATATTAAATACCGTTATATTGGGTACATAACAAAAAAGTTACAGTGGGCCAAAGTCAGAAAACATATACGCAACATTGGGGATGAAAGGGTTAAACTAGATTTTTTTTCTCATTTTGCTGTTTTAACGCCATACGGGCTTACTAGTAACATATCTCAATAATTCATCAGAGATATGCATAGATAGGAAAATTTTTAACAAAAAAACTCGTCAGCCTTGATAACCTCGATAACATTAAAATTGAAGAATTCTAGTAGAACTTTCTGGACTGAACGCAATCGATGTCTGCAAACTTCAATCTGCCATCCATGCAAGAACTTCTAACCTGACAGTCAAGGCACTTCTAACCTGAGTTAAGAAATCATTTATTCACTAACGTACTAGAATTGTTAATAACGTGGGAAAATGAATCGGTCTCATATATATATAAGCGGTATGTACATACATATATAGTATAGTTATTTATACATATATAGACATATTTACATTTACAGTAGAGGCTATGCACTATAAAGGTTAAGAGCGTATACTACAAATAAATTAAAGTTTATTAATTGAACTCATATCAACAGATCCTTTTAACAGATTCGCAATATAATAACTGGTCCTAGATCTCGGCTCCTTTTATACTTAGACTCCTTTTATACTTTGATCGGTGACGAATCGTCTCGAGTAAACGCCCTTTTGACTTTATCTGATATTTTTGGAACACAAAAAAACCGGTAATTTTTGATTTTTAGTTTTTAAGGCAGAAATAAAAATGAAAGTTAAGATTAATAATATCATTTTATAAATCCCTGCACTTCACTTCACGTTGCGTTGTTGAAATTCGTAATTTATGAAACGCAACGTTTCACGCCGTTATCTCAACCGTTGAGTAACACAAAACCGTTGAGTAACACATCACTTGTATTAAAGGGGTAATAATTTTTTTTACACAAGTATATTCTTAAATGTTGAAATATAACGTTCAAATATAGGTTGAAGATAGCAATAACGAACCAACAGTTCGAAATGTTGCTAAAAGAAATGGAAAAATTACCAAAGGTAGCAAATGGTACGCCAGTGTTTGGCGTTTATATTACAATTTCAATTTAGTGAAGAGAACAGCCAAAATTCGGTCGAGTGACAATTCACTGTGATAACCTAACATAGCTAAGGCAATAGGTGGTGATTAATAAAATGCAAATTTTACAGCCAAGTGATGCGCCGGATAAGCGTTGCGTTTCATCACGGTGATTTATAATATGTTGCCATTAGTGTACCGTTATTCTTGTAACATTGCTTACTCCTTTTAAATATGCCAACAAATTTTTTTGAAAAACAATTTTATAAATTCACCTGAAGATCCAATGACAAAAAATATCATCGCTACGTCAAATCAAAAAAATCCCTTTTTAAGAAACCATACTCTTAATATGCACAATATGCAACACTTGCTTTTATCAAGATCATGCTCTCACTCTCACACTTTTTATAAAGCTACGCTCTTAGTTCGCTCACAGTTTTCTGTTCTCCTTTCTGATTCACACACGAATTCATCCAGCAGCCGATTGCGCACTCTGGCGCATGCTGGTGCCCACTGCTGCAGATTGTGCACAAAGTTTGTCCACCTTAAAATTAATTGATGAGGTGAAACAACATTTCAATGAAGTGGCATGGTGAAAAATTGCGATCACTATATGTAAATTGAAAATAAGTAAAAGACATTTTGGGCAACTGATGAAAACATTTGCTAATTAAGCTGTAATCGAACCCGGGTGCATTCGATTTATAGGCATGAACCTTCAATACATCTTCAGCTGAATTATGAGAAAATATGAAGTCCTTTATCAAGGTAACTTGTTTTGTCAAAAGAATGCAACAATTTTTCTTATAAAATTTTACTTATTTCAAACTCAGTAGAATCAGTAGTAGAAACAGTACAATCAGTAGAATCAGTAGATCTCGAATCTCAGTTCAACTTCTCAAATACTCTGACCAAACTGCATAAGTGCTAGTGAGATGCTAAGAATAAATATTTTCAAAATGCGATAAATATTTTTTTTTTAAAAATTTTATAAAAAAAATATCTCAAGATGTTAACAATACTGTTAATTTCCACTGTGCAATGTGTACGGTTGAAAGGACAAACTTAAGCTGCAGCTAAGCCATAGTTTGCAAAGTTACAGAAACTATAAAGATTGCGGTGGGTATAAAGATGATTATGTGGATGCGCATACAAAAGATAAAACTGGCAGCAAAAACCAAAAGAGTATTAAACAGAACAACAAGAATGACAAAGCAAAATTAGCTACTTTTTCAACTTGGAAAACTTGGACTTTTCTTCGATTGCAGCAGAAATTTATAATTTTTGATAAGAATTGCAGAAAAATTATCGGGGTAAAGTTTAAAAAAGTTACTCTTGCTATAGTGGTAGTTATTGTTGTTGTTCTTGTTGTTGCTTGAAGTCAGCAATAGGAACAGCTGGTTGGAGAAAAGGAAAATATATTACATAGCCATGGAAAAATTTAAGAAAATTAGGCAAAATTCTCAAGCAGAGCAGACAGCGGCAGGCAGATAGATAGCTTTGAGTGTGTAAGTGCTCATCTCAAAAACATCAACAACTGTCATCTTATAGGCAGCAACATGAGCTACCAAAGTGTTGAAGTACTTAAATCAGGAATACATTAGAGTAGTCAAAAGACAACAACAAAAACAACCATAACAAATAAGTTATTCATGTGCGGTATGCCGCGTAGATGAAGCTGCAGGTAAAATGGTGGCATCTTTGCAACTAACAAAAACAACAATGAAAGCGTTCTTTAATCTCTGCCGGCAGCTGGCATAACTCGACATTCATATGTTGTGCAACAAGATGGGTGAACCAGGGCAGTGGGTGGTGGGCGTTTGGTTGTGTTATTTGAGGCATCATCGTTAAAAGCCTGTGATATTTCGTCAACGTTGCAAAAGAGCTGATAAGCAACGAAGAAAGATGATGCCGCTGCTGCTATTGCCTAAGCTCTTAAGCAAAGGAATGTGCTTAAAAAAAGCTTTAAGCAGCTCTCTAAGACTAGGCTAACGGCAAAGTGTGGCGCTTCAGTGCTGTGGCAGGTTATTTTTGGATGCTTGCTGGCGTCTTTGATGAAGGTAAGTTTAAGACATGCCAACTTTATTGGGTAATATTGAAATTCCTTTAGACGAACGGCAGGCAGACAGGCAGCTCGCAGCTTTCAGCCAGCTTAAAGCAAAACAAAAGGCTAAGCTTCGAAGATGATGTTGATGTAGGAGGAAAAGATAAAAAAAAACGCAAGAAAAACACTGAATGAAAATTTAGTAAAAATTGTTGGAAGAACAGAAAGCACACGCTTGGAAAATTCTGCATAAGCCGAGGATTAAATCGAACTGCGAAGCATTGAGCGACAAATATTAGAGCCTTAAAAAATAACACAAGAAAATTGTCAATGAAGAGAACAAGTGAAAAAAATTAATCAATTTAATTTTTATCACCCCCCTGTTCTACCCTTAAATTTTTATCACCCCCCTGCCCTGCCCTTAAAAAAAACAGAGGCATTTTAAAAAAATCAAAAGCATTTTTCAAAGCATTTTAAAAAAATTCCCACAGAGCTTAACGCTGTTGACAATGTTCTGTTCTGTTGCTACAAAAGCAACAACAGCAGATATAACAACAGCAGCAACATGCAAGCTGCTTTAACTGCATGTAGAGCAAAAACGCTGCTAAATCGTATTTATACGTTAAATACGACATAAGTGAAAAATTGAAATCCATCCACAACACGAACGTTTACCCAGACCACGCCAGCTGAAAGACGCCCTCAAGTGAAAGCTTGCCACATGCAACACTTAAATGTGTAACAATTTTTTTTTTGTTTTCATTTTGTTTTTTTTAATTTTTATAGCGCCCTATCTTCGTCTCTTGGGCTGGCTGGCACTAATCTTTCATGGCGGCAAGCCCGCACCCCGCACGCCCATAAAAAAGGATTATAAAGCCACATTCCAAGTTTTGAGTGATTTTCTTACTTTGTTTTCATTTTGTTTTTATTTTCATGTTTTTGTTTATTTTTTGTATGTTTTTTTTATATTTTTTTCTAACTTTTTGTGGTCTTTGCTTTTTTTTATCAAGGATTCAAGTCATCATCTTCTAGGTTGTTTCTCTTTTGTTTGGTTTTGTTGCTGTTGCTTTTTATTTTCTTTTTACATTTATTTGTCGTCATTTTCTTCTAGATTTTGTTTTTATGTCTTCATTGACGTTTATGCCGTGTGTCAACACTTAAGCAACAAAAACAACAACAACAACAACAACACCGACAACCACCACACAAACAACAACAAGAGCTTAGTTTTTACTATTTCACTTTACTTCCGGCAAGACAAATGACAGCCATATTGCCTTGCTTTAAGTCCAAAGCAGAGCCACATCGGAAGCTGGTAGTTGGATTAATAAAAGAGAAGCACTGTAAAAAAAACATAAAAAATTTTATGTACATACATACATACCTATATATTTAATATATATATATACGTCAGATAGCTATACATCATGGAATTATTGTCGTACCTACCTAGCTAGCTATCTTTTAGCTAGATTTATTTTAAAATGAGCGCAGAACTATTAAGGCGAACTCAAGGTCCTTAAATTTGTAGCTATTAAATTATTTTATATTCGCTTTTTAGTATTATTTTTTTATAAATGGGACAAGTTTTTTTTTATATGCACTTAGGAGCTAAGCATGGGAGGCTGGTTGGTTTTGTTATTTTTTTATGACAGAATTGTTTTGAGTTAAAAGACTTTAAAGCTTAATTTATTTAAACGTGATCTTAACTTCTGTCAAGTTTTTGCAGACAAACGAGCTCTGAGAAAGTAGTGAATATTATCATTATCCTTGAACTTATTGGACAAGTTTGAGTCTTTCGATATTTCTGTCAGTTTAGAAGCAATCATGGTGTAGGATCACAAAATGTTTTATTTTATAGTAATTATATTGAATTTTTAACGTCTTTCTGGGTTTTTCTATTTAGGCCCAAGAAAAGTTTTTCTCAAAACCTTCAAATCAGGTTCCATGAGAAAAATTTAATAATTTCCCATAGAGAACAGTCTTATAAGCACTTTAAATATTCACTTGTATAAGTCTGGCTCGAAAAATTTAAATAAAAAAAGTCGCAATGAAAAAGTCTCACTAAAAAGTCGCAATGTAATGTCGCAATGAAAAGTCGCCAAGGCAAAATTTCACTGAAAACTGGAGATCTGGCTAGTGGGGGACGTTGGTACTTCTGAGAACAATCTTTGACCACCGTGGGAGTGCTACATGGCCTCTCCCGAGTGAATGGGGGGGATTTAGCAATATTTAGAAAACGACGTTCGGGACACTTTCATTAAAATAATGGATATACTCAGAAAATGCAGCTGTATGGTCAACTCGTGTTTATTTAAACATTTAGCAATGGATCGGGGTATTTTATGCCCAACAATGAATATAACATTAATTTTGCAACCAAAAACTAACTCTTCAACTTTATGAATATAAACTAAAGGGTGGTTAAATTTCAAGGGCCGATGTTGATTTTGAATAAAACACAAATTATTTAAGAAATTATTGTCATTTGTTTTTATTATGATAATATTGATATGGTTCAATTATGTATGGAATAAAATATCGGCCAAATGGCTGCCGCGACCTGAGGCATAAGTGAGGTTCTATGCCGTTAATATGCCGAATTATCTCATCCTTTAACTCTTGAATTGTTGCTGGCTTATCGACGTACACCTTTTCTTTTAAATAACCCCAAAGGAAGAAGTCCAACGGTGTCAAATCACATGATCTTGGCGGCCAATTGACATCGCCACCACGTGAGATAACACGGCCATTGAATTTGTAGCGCAAACGAGCCATTGTTTCGTTAGCTTTGTGGCAAGTGGCACCGTCCTGTTGAAACCATACATCGTCCACATCCATATCTTTCAATTCGGGCCATAAAAAGTTCATTATCATTTCACGATAGCGAACACCATTCACAGTAACTGCCTAACAGGTCTCATTTTGGAAAAAATATGGCCCAATGATGCCGCCAGCCCATAAACCGCACCAAACAGTCACTCTTTGTGGGTGCATTGGTTTTTCGACAATCACTCTTGGATTATCATTCGCCCAAATGTGGCAATTCTGCTGATTGACGAATCCACTGAGGTGAAAATGTGCCTCATGACTGAAGATGATTTTCTTCGAAAATTGATCATCCACTGTTGCCATTTCTTGCCACCATTCTAACCATTGACGACGCTTGAAATGGTCAAGAGGCTTTAGTTCTTGAGTCAATTGCACCTTGTAAGCGTGTAAATGCAAGTCTTTATGCATAATGTTCATCAACGACGAGCATGAGATGTGCAATTGTTTACGACGAGGAGTTGAGGTGGACGGCTCTTCA
Organism: Pherbina coryleti; assembly: GCA_943735915.1. Taxonomy (NCBI): domain Eukaryota; kingdom Metazoa; phylum Arthropoda; class Insecta; order Diptera; family Sciomyzidae; genus Pherbina; species Pherbina coryleti. The sequence goes on from OX030950.1 coordinate 173,910,769, forward strand.
GCCACACTATTGCGAACAGCAGCAATATTTTATGCAGTACGAGCTGTACGAGCATGCACTAGTATTTTTATATCTCCTACAGATCCGGTTTGCTCCAATTTTTGCACGATTTTTCCGATTGTACGCACATTTGGACGATTAAATTGAACGAAGAAATAACGAAAAGCACGATATGCATTTTGATTTGAAAGTCCATTTTCATAATAAACCTGAATAACTTTAACGCGTTGCTCGATTGTGTATCTTTCCATGATTCAAATTGAGTTAGTCTGAAATTGAGAAATGTCAAATGAAATGCAGAAAAAAACTTGACGTTTAGGTGTGGTTCACATTCAACATCGGCCCTTAAAATTTAACAAACAAATACACAAACAAATTCCTTTAACATGATTTAACAGAGGTTTATTGCATCTGAAACATCACAGAAAAAAAATCTTATTCAGCAAATAACTAGTCTGAACTATACAAAAGACATTCAACAACCTGATTGTTATCGTTCACGTGACTTTTAACCTGGCAGTCCTTCGCTGTTTAGATTAAGCGTCAACAGCTTTAAATGTTGAACTGGTTGAAATTGAGCTTGATTTTCTGAAGTTGAGGCTGTGGTTTTGGATTCTTATTTAAAATATCACTCACTTCTGGATAAACCAAGCTCTCTAATGAAAAGTTTTTACACACTTCCGCAGGTTTCCTAGACTAGGTGTACTGATACCTAGGACTTGCACAATACCTTTAAATGATTTCAGAGGTGCTTTTGACACTATCACTTCCATTTCCCAAACTTGATCTTGGGGGGTAGACGATACAAATATTGTTTTCATTTCTTTTCTCAAAGTTATACAAATTGATATAAATTGGCCGCCCTGGTTGCCCAATTGAGCCGAAAAAATGTTCCTACGAAATAGATAACAGGCTTCACACACCCTTCAAGAACTTTACACGTTTTGTTGTTGAGGTCGCCTTTTGTTATTCAGAATTACCATCGATGGTCGGGAAGTACAAACATTTTTTTTGGAGAATCATCCGCAAAACTAGTCTGAAATACTGTACTCTATTCAAATCGGTACCTAGGTACCCGAACGGCTTGTTTCAGTACTTTTGAATGTTACCTTCACTCCCTCTGTGAGCGTGGCACGCGATATGTTTGAAACGCAAAATATAGGGAATTTCTCTGGACACACTTTTGACTAAGGTTACGAAGTCATTATAATTGAAGGGAAGTCCCAAAAGGTGGTATTTGCTTTGTACACCGAATCTAATACCCTAGACATACATGTAGTACCAATTGTAGTATAATATGGAAACTATATGTGTGTCATCAGTATTCCTTGTTTTTGTTCTAAAGCAAATGTAGTTCCGTACTACAATAGCATACAATGTTCCATTGAAATTAAGTGGTGTTCTGAAATGTACTACGATCGCACTGAACACGGCCAAAGCTTTAAGCTCTTCTGTAAAAATCATATGTTTTCGATTTCCGGCAGCATAAAAAAATTAGCTGCTGTACACTGGCCATTGACCAGCAAGCTCGGCATCTTCTCAAAATCCCTTTTTTTAACGCAAGCGTTTTATATTGTTTGCTTCTTTTTAATGCCCTTGAAGCTAGTATAAAATGTTTCCTTTTTTTCCTCCGGTAATCCAATATATTTAAGTTATTAGCAATTATAACTTTGTCTGCATCCATTTTCTTGTTTTATATTGACAAACTTCTGCATCAGCTGATAAGTGTACAATGTAGTGGAGTACCACATGTCTGTCACTATGCTAGTACATGGTTTCTTGAGCTTTCATTGTAGTACACATTATAGTACGAAAACCATATGTCTGTCTAGGGCATAAGGTGAAGTACGCTGATCTCAGTTTGCAGCTTAAATTTCGACACGAGATCCATTTTTCTGAAAGAAAACAAGTTCAGGACAAACGATGGTCGGGACAATTTGGCCAAATGCACTTTCTATACAAAGGTGTGAGGGTCCGAAATTGAGCAAAATGGGCAAAAACTTATGCTCCCCCGTCAGATGTTTGAAACCCTGTTAACAGTTTTTATTTAAACTTATTTATTTGTTCTCCACCAACAAAAGACAGTGAATATCCCATTTCACGTTTCACCCATATCAGTTTTTAAAGTAACCATGAGGTAGGATCCATTTTGCCAAGTTCTTTTTTGTAAAAGTTAAATTGAAAATTTTCACAAAATGGCAAAAACCATCTGTCATAGATTCAAAGAAGCCAAATAAGTCCCAATTTCATCTTAAAAACAATTAAATCGGGCTCAGTGGGGAAAAAATAGTAATTTTCCGCGAAAATCCATGTATATAGTTCCTACATAAAATATTATTTTATATAAATCTGGCTCACTATAGGTGAAACCAAAATCCAAAAATGTCGCAATGTAAAAGTCGCATCACAAAAGTCGCAATAAAAAGTCGCAACGAAAAAATCGCATACAAATTCCCAAAAAAAACTTCACTATAAGAAAGTTTCAATGAAAATCGTTTTAAGAAATTTTTTTATAAAATATATCGCATTAGTTACTTCAGCGAACAACTTGAGTGCATTCATTCATTGTTTCCTAAAAGGCGTTTTCGAACTCAGTTGATGTCAGTTTTTTAGATAACCATCACAGAACCACTTGAGTGCATTCAAAAGGCGTTTTGAATGTGTCGTCAATATTCGACCTACGAATGTGTCTTTTGCATTAATATTAATGCGCGAATACATGCACCAATCTTTGTGGAACGAATGGCATAGAGTACGAGCGCTTGCGATTACGAATGCTTACGAATCAAGAATACCCAACGAAGCAAGACATGAGCAAAATTCGCCAAGAATACCCAACGAAGCAAGACATGAGCATAATTCGCCAAAAGCAATAAAATTAATTTCGGGTCACACTAGGTTTTCGTACTACTGAGGAGGGCTGCAGAGAGTTAATATGTATGAACGACCCGCATAACTTTTGCAAGAGAAACATTTCTTCTTTGGGTATATATTCTCTCAGACCCCTCCTTAGGGAGGCTCCCATACAAATTTAATGATTTTTGTATATATTTATTTCCTACATCTGAACAGGGGAGCTTTAAGGAAGGGCCGGATAGGGTTAATATGTATGTCTGACTCCCATTATTTTTGCAAGAGGAAAATTTTTCCCTTGGGTACCTATCCCCTCCGACCTCTCCTAGGGAGGCACCCATACAAATTTAATGATTTTTGTATATTTATTCCCAACACCTGAACAGGGGAGCTTTAAGGGAAGGCCGGAGAGGGTTAATATGTATGCCGGACTCCCATTACTTTTGTAAGAGGAACATTTTTGCTTGGGGTACCTATCCCCTCCGACCACTCCTTATGGGGGCTCCCATACAAATTTTATGATTTTAGTATATTTATTCCATACACCTGTACAGATGACCTTTAAGAGAGGGCCGGAGAGGATTAATATGTATGACCGACCCCCCTTATTTCTGCAAAAGGAACATTTTCTCCTTAGAAACGTATTCCCTCCGACCACTCCTTAGGGGGGCTCCCATACAAATTTAATGATTTTTGTATATTAATTCCCCACGCCAGAACAGGGGAGCTTTAAGAGAGGGCCGAAGAGGATTAATATGTATGACCAACCCCCATTACTTTTACAAGAGGAACATTTTTGCCTGGGGTACCTATCCCCTCCAACCCTCCTAAGGGGGCTCAAATACAAATTTAATCATTGTACGAAAAATTCTTGCAGCTGCAGGTACTCGAGTTTTAAGCGAAGCATCCGAATGCCTGCTTTGTGTGGATGTTGCCTTTGTATCTATTCGTAATCGTGACAAAGTAAGCTTAGCACCAATCATTGTTTATGAACTCGAGTGGTATTCATTTTTGTGTGCGATTGTGGCTAACGACGAATGTTATTCGAGTGCCAAAAAATGGCGAATGGTCTCCTGCAGATCTCTGGTAACCATCAAGAAGAATCTAAAAAGTTTTTCCCAAGTTCTACTTTATAAAAGTAATTAAAACAATTTATCTATGAATTGACAATACAAACAAAAAAAAAAGAAAATTGAAATAAAATGCAATAGAAGCGCAAACGAAAATATTCAAATCAGGTTCAGTGAGTAAAATGAAAATGTTCCAATGAGAGGTATGAGTACCTATCAAAAATATGCATATGTTTGCTTCTAAATTTGTTTTAAGAATAACCGTTTAAAATGATCTGAATGCTATTTATAAAGTTCCATAAGATTTCCAAAGAAGTCCCAATAAAAGTCTCACAATACACATTTAACACTAGCTCAGATCTCTGGGAAAAATTGGATGGCTTCCATTTGAAAGTAGCTTGGAAACATTCCTCATCGTTTCTTTTGGAAAGTTATGGGAAGTTTTAAATTGATATTGTTTCCAAACAGCTTTATTAAGAATGTATGTGGAAATAGTAGCATTAGAAGTGATGGGGAAACATTCCTCATCGTACCTTTAGGAAACTTATATGAAGTTTCAAATTGATATTGATTCCAAACCTCTTTCTTAAGTATGTATGTGGAAACAGTAGCATTAGAAGTGATGGGGTAACATTCCTCATCATATCTTTAGGAAACTTATGGGAAGTTTTAAATCGATATTGTTTCCAAAGCGCTTCTTAAGGAATGCATGTAGAAAGTTGTGCTTGTTTTGGGGCAATTTCAATTTCGATTTAGTTCCAATAATAAAATCTCCGAAAGCCTCGGTTGTCGAGTAGGTAGAAGTCCTAGAAGCCGAGTAGGTAGCGTGCTTGACTGCCAGCCGTAAGGTCCCGGGTTTGAAACCCGGCAAGGCTAACCATTTTAAGTTGTTATTTATTTGTAGTTGTTACCACATTAATTTTTAAGACAACGGAGGGAAATGTTTCGCTCCAATGACATAGTGTGTATAAAAAGAAATGTAGTTTCTAGCGAAAGGGATTACTTTCTACATTCTGTGAAATGTTTCCATTTCCCAGAGGGAGTGAATTAATTTAATAATATTTCAGTGAAAGAATTAAGATGTCTACAATAAATAACACATTACTTTACAGTAGCTCAAAATAGCTAAAATAAAAAAAAAATAAAAAGGTCGCATGGGAAAGAGTCGCAAGGAAATAGTCGCAAGGGAAATGTCGCAGTGAAAATTTCAATAAAATTGCTCGTTTTTAGAAAATTGAACGTAAAAACAGTCGCAAAAAAGTCAAAATTTAACAATGACAAATATGACAATAAATTTCCAATGGAAGAATTTCAAGAACTTTTCAATTAAATAATTTCAGAATGTCCCATGTAGAAAATGCAAAAAGGATTTATAAAATATATTAGTTTCTTTAAAGCGTTTTGAATAAAAATTCCATCCGTTGAAAAAAATGTTCATAAATAAATTAAAATCTTCGTCTTGAGGAAAATTTTGCAATGAACTAGTCGCAATGCTGATGTCCCGACGAAATGTGTCGCAATGAAAGAATATGCAGTCAAATATTTCGCAGCAGTGAATGTCGTAATGTAAAATCGCAGTGAAAGGAGTTATATTGAAAAAAAAAATGCAATAAATTATTTTGATTTAGAAATGTCGCAATGAAAAATTACGATAAAAAGTCGATATGAAAAAGTCTAATTCCGACTTTTTGTAAAATTGCGAAGTCATATGAGAAAATTCGTAAAGAAAAATTTTAAATGAAAAATGTTATTAAAAAAGTCGCAAAGATAAAATGTCGCAGATGACTTTTGATTTGGTAATTTTTTTATGCTCAACCTTGATTTTTAGTGCCAAATTTCAATATAATTTAATATATATTGACCAGACCATTTAAAATTGAAGATAATCCTTGCAAAATTGCCAACAGAAACCATCCAAGTTTACTAGTTGATCTTTTACAAATCGATGATGTCTCAACGTGCTATCAATTTTCTAACCTCGATTTCAGATTTGACTGATTCTAAGGAAAGTTTCTGCATTCAAATTTCATTTAACTTAGATTTCAATCTTTTGATGAAGATTCAGGATCTCATGATTTTCCCTGAATCTCCAAAGCAACCCTATTAACTACAATAAATCATTTATTAGTAATTTTAAAACAGTTCTTTGGGACAATTCTAACTGAATATAAAATCCTTACATCCCCACATTAAATGTCTTTAAAGACCAAAATACAAAACAACGTTTCACCCTTCACAGGGAAACTTTGTGTCGGTTTCATTGCGATTATTTTTAAAGGATAATCTTGAGATGAAAGAAAGTAAGAATAGATAGAAAAACTTACAGAAAAACTTGTGCTGCATGTTAAGGTTGCAGCAAAATAAAAAAAAAACAAAATAAAAATATACCAACAACAATAATATAAACAACAAAAACTGTGAAGAGCGTATCTACTTGGTGCATCTCTCTATAAAAGGAAATTGTAATGCTTGCCAGACCAAGCATGGTTCCGTTTTTATTCCGGCCACCATTAATATTGTTGTTGTTGTTGTTGTTGTTGTTGTTGTTACTGTTGTTATACTTGCTGTTGTTATTGAAGCAAATGATACGGGGTGCATTGCAAGTGGGGTAAAAAAAAAGAAAAATAATGCTATGAACTAATAATCGACGAAGCAATTTTTCGCCATTTTTCCTCATTTTTGCTTAAAAACATATTCAATTCTTGGGGAAGAATTTTTTACTATTGTTACACACAGCTTAACCCATACAAAACCAAAAAAGATCAAGCCGTAGTAGAAGTAGCAGTTACTTCCAACATAAAGAAGCTGTTCGAAGAGATTTTCTTGAGCCATGGAAATGTTTTCTTATATTCACAGGATATAGGTATGTAGTGCACTTCCGCTATGCAGCAACAGCAGCAGCAGCAGTAGGAGTAAAGTTTTCATGGCTAAAGTTTTGAAGAGTTACAGTAACTACAATAGTATCAACAACAACAACAACAACTATCACCATAGGACTATGTGTAACTCTATAATTGAAGTAAAGCTGCTTGGCTAAGAAAACTTTCTCAGAACACTATGACTAAGTATTAGAACAAAACTACAACAACAACAACAAATGCAAACAATGTGTAAAGATAAGAACAAAATAATAAAGCTACAAAATTTAATTTCTGACTTTTTGCTCATGTCCAGTTAAATTGTACAAAGTTAGATTATTCCCCAGAAACCCCCCTACGTATCCTTGAACTAGCCACACAGGCTGCCAGATTTACTACATTCTCTCACTCTAAACAGTCCCTCCCTTCTCTCCTTTTTTTAACCATTCTTATGCCGATGCTGGTGTTGGGAAACTTTTTGATTCTGTAACAATTCCATATTTTAAAATATTGTCGGATTTTAATTGAATAACCAAATGACGACGACGACGACGACGACGACTGCTCGTTCGAATTCTTAATTTCATTCTGTTCAACTGTCGGAAGACCGGAAATGAATTTGTAGACATACTTCACTTCAAGTTGTTGGCTACGTCCAGGCTAGCAGTGCCATCAGCACAGATTCACATGTGGAATTATTTTCAAATTACATTCGTTGTTGGCTCTAATTTCATTTTGGTTGAAAAACTTATCCAAAAGGCAATAGTTTTGAAAATAGTTTTACTCCACATCCATGAAAACTACAGACATGACCATGAGCCATAGAGTTTGGTAGTTATTTTGTTGTAGCTAAGAATTTCATGCGCTTAAATAAATTGGAACAGTCGGTTGGTCGGTATTTTGATTTTTGGCCAAAACATAGGAACTGATAACCCAGACATTTTGTTTGAATTGGAAAAGAGTTAACAAAGACTTTAAATATTTTGCTAAGAATGAAAAGTTCTGTTAAACTTTTAATTTGTGCACCTCTAGAAGAGTAAAGTTTATGAAGATTATAGCATTTAACTTGGAATTATTGCAACGATACATACCAGAGATTATGAAAGAAAAATTAAAAACAAACAGAAAGAACTTTGTTAAGTTCGTGATGGTAGAGATACCATTCCATCGAAGCTAAAGACGTACTGATCTTAAGTACTGTGTTATGTCTTATATTTTAAATATACGTTTAATATTAGAACATGTACGAGAATAAAGTCTTCAAGCCGTTAGTTATTAATCCACGCTTCAATGCTCACTTTTTATTCCATTGGAAGTTATAAAAGGCTTATCACGTATCTTCGTGTACGCTAAACTAAAGAACTACTGAACCGATTTTAATAATTCTTTTACTAATTGAAAGCGTCATTCTTAACTTAAGCTATTGCATACTTTATTTTTTAAAACCTACCCTAAAAAGTTAATAAAATTTGAGATTAAATACCATCTGAAAAACTTCATAGAAAATTATTCATAAACTCTGCATTAAGCAGTATAAAGCTTTTTCTTTCTTTTCCCTAGTTGTGTTTAAAAGCTCTTTTTGATTAAGCCTTGCTTATAAGCATGATCGAAAAAATGAGCTAATGAACAATGTCAATTGTAATATAGACAGAATCCGTTTCTTTTTTAATGATATTCCATACAGTAAAAGGTTAAAAATAATTACATATGCAAACATAAGCATATATAAATAAATATAATTCAGTGTTTATGACGTAGTACTCTCGCAAAATACTACGTCTTTATACGAAAATACGAACGAGGAAATAAGACAAATGCTGTTGCTGTTTTCGACTCAGACTCAGTGCTGCCAAACAGTAGCAGCAGTGCTGCCATCTGTTATCAAGTAGCTGATAAAAAGCTTTTATTAGCAGTGTTTTAAGCTCACATTACAAAAGTTGATGTTTTGATAAAACACTTATCAAGATCCATTTCACGTACCGTTCCACTGGTGAAAATTAATGGGCGTTGAACGAGGGGTGTGGCACTTTTTCAGAAGCCCAAATTTAAGGCATAACTCTCGAACTATAAGTCACATATCAATTTAAATCGGTTAAAAACGTTCTATTTAGTTGTGTGCTTTGACTGGAAAAATTGAGTGACCATTGGAAAAATAGGCGTAGCACTGCCGCTACAATTCACATTTGAAAGTATAGATTAGCTTTGAAAGTAGAAGTCACATAACATTGAAACTCAGAATGGACAATTTTCTTAGAACAAGAGAACGGGGTTATGGCTTCGCAGACACGCGCGCTGGGTATCGCTAGTTAACTATAATAGAACACTTTCTTGATGTCCAAAACAATCTGTTCAGTAAACTTTCTATGATGGACACTTAGGGGATTCATTGGATAGAAAAACCTGTCATGGATACAGCCGCAGGTCTTGACGTGATACCACATCTTTATCCTCATCCTAATTCTTGCCTGTATCTTTTCCTTTGTCATTTAACTTGCCCCCATCCATTTCCTTATTCGCACGTTTGACCTTACACTTGCTTAACTCCTTGTACTTATTCTTTCCTTAAGCCATGTCCTAGTCCTTCTACGAATCCATTTTAAAATTCTTGTCCCAATTTTTGTCGCTATAGCTGTCCCAATATTTTTCCTAATTCTTATACTTAGCATTGTCCAAGACCTCGTCCCAATCCTTGTTTGAATTCTTGTTTGAATCCTTGTTTTAATTCTTGACCAAATCCTTGTTCTTGTCCTTTTTCTAATCCTTGTTCAAATTCTTATTTTATCAAAGTCTAAAATCTTCTCCAACGCCTTGTCCGAGTCCATTTCATTATCCTTGTCCAACTACTTTTCACAAAGCTTGTTCCAATCTTTTTTCAAATTTTTGCTTTAAGTGTTATCCAAATTCTTATCCCAATCCTTTTATTATTCCTTGTCTCATTTCTTGTCTGAATACCTGTCCTAGTCTTTGGCCAAATATTTGTTCTGGGCCTTTATCTAAACCTTGTCCTAATGCTTGTGCAAGCATTTGTTTTTCTCCTCATATTTTTTTGCTCGTCTGAGTCATTGTATAAATCCTTGTACTGATACTGTTTTAATCCTCATTCTAATCCTTGTTTGGATTTATATCCTTGCTAAGCGTGCAAGGTTTTTCCATTGTTGTTGCATTTCTACTGCATAAAGCAGTGGTCTTTCTTTATTTTCATTATGGAGTTAAAAACCTTTACTGTCGTTAATAAAATTTACCGTAGCACCTCTACTGAGCGATTAATAATTTCATGCAACAAAATTGCATTTTTGTTGCATAAGCAGATACCTACGAGATCTGACGACGTTATAAAAAATTTATTTTTTTTATTTTTTTTTATTTCTGTTATAAAACCAAGTTAAAGTCCCTCATTTTGACTCTATAACATTCAACGTAGCGCAAGTCAACTCTCACCAAGTAATAAGTTCATGGAGCTCCATTGCATGGCTGTTGCATTTTCGATCTTAGAGCGGTTCTGTCCATGGCTTCATCAATTCATACATTTTTTGTCTATTTTTGTCTTGAAGGCTTGGAACCAGCTTTTGCTGGCTTATAATACTTTTTACCATAGCACCTATACATAGCGAGTAATAATTCCATGTAACGAATTTGCATTTTCGTTGCTTAAGCAGCTCTATCCGCGTTCCGGTGACGAAATTAAATTTTCTATGTTTTTGTCATAAGGTCAAAAAATTAAATAAATTCGTACTAAAACATTTTTCTTTGCACCTATAATTAATTCCATGCAACAACAATGCATTTTGGAAAATACCTTTTTCAACTCTTTTGGAAACCTATGATGTAAAGTGTAACGTTGGGACATAACAAAAAGGTTTTTATAAAACATTAGCTCTATTATCTTCCAAAATTTTTCCTTCCTTCGAATGTGTTTCGAATTCTTTCGAAATTAGCGAGGTTCGTTAGGATTTGTTTCGGTTTCTTTAGAAATTCGTTAGGTTTGTTAGGATTTGTTTCGATTTCGTTAGGTTTGTTAGGACTTGTCTTGTTTTTGTTAGAAGTTCGTTATGTTTGTTAGGATTTGTTTCGATTTCGTTAGAAATTCGTTAGGCTTGTGAGGATATGTTTCAATTTCCTTAAGTTTGTTAGGACTTATCTCGATTTTTTTTAGAAATTGGTTAAATTTGTTAGGACTTGTCTTAATTTCGTTAGAAATTCGTTAGGTTTCTTAGGATTTGATTCGGGTTCGTTAAAAATTCGTTGGGTTTGTTGGGATTTGCTTCGATTTCGTTAGAAATTTCATAGGTTTGTTAGGATTTGTTTTAATTTCGTTAGGTTGTTTCGGTTTCATTAGCAATTCGTTAGGCTTGTTAGGATTTGTTTCGATTTCGTTATAAATGCGTTAGGTTTGTTGGGATTTGTTTCGGTTTTGTTAGAAATTCATTAGGTTTGTTAGGATTTGTTTCGGTTTCGTAAGAAATTCGTTAGGTTTGTTGGATTTGTTTCCATTTCGTTAGAAATTCGTTAGGTTTGTTAAGACTTATTTCGATTTTTATTAGAAACTCGTTAGGTTTGTTAGGATATGTTTCGATTTCCTTAGGTTTGTTAAGACTTATCTCGATTTTGTAAGAAATTCGTTAGATTTGTTAGGACTTGTTACAATTTCGTTAAAAATTCGTTAGGTTTGTTAAGATTTGATTCGGGTTCGTTAAAAATTCGTTGGGTTTGTTTGGATTTGCGTCGGTTTCGATAGAAATTCCTTAGGTTTGTTAGGATTTGTTTTGATTTCATTAGGTTTGTTTGGATTTCTATCGATTTCGTTAGAAGTTCGTTAGGTTTGTTGGGATTCGTTTCGATTTCTTTAGGTTTGTTAGGACTGGTCTCGATTGCGCTAGAAATTTGTTAGGATTGTTAGTATTTGTTCGGTTCTATTAGAAATTTGTTACGTTTGTTGGGATTTCTTTAGGTTTCGTTAGAAATTCGTTAGGTTTGTTGGGATATGTTTCCATTTCGTTAAAAATTCGTTAGGTTTGTTGGGATTTGTTTCGGTTTCTTTAGAAATTCGTTAGGTTTGTTGGGATTTGTTTCCATTTCGTTAGGTTTGTTAGGACGTATCTCGATTTTGTTAGAAATTCGACAGGTTTGTTAGGATTTCTTTCTATTTCGTTCGGTTAGTCAGGACTTGTCTCGATTTCATTGGAAATTTGACAGATTTGTTAGGATTTGTTATGAATTCGTTAGAAATTTGTTAGGTTTCTTAGAATATGTTTAGATTTCGTTAGGTTTGTTAGGATTTGTTTCGATTTCGTTAGAAATTCTTTAGGTTTGTTTCGGTTTTGTTACGTTTGTCAGGACTTGTCTCGATTTCGTCAGGTTTGTTAGGATTTGTTTCGGTTTCGTTAGAAATTCGTTAGGTTTGTTTCGATTTCATTAGAAATTCGTTAGGTTTGTTAGGATATGTTTCGATTTCGTTAGAAATTCGTTAGCTTTGTTGGGATTTGATTTGATTTCGTTAGAAATTCGTTAAGTTTGTTGAGATTTGCTTCGATTTCGTTAGAAGTTCGTTAGGTTTGTTGGAATTCGTTTCGATTTCTTTAGGTTTGTTAGGACTGGTCTCGATTACGTTAGAAATTTGTTAGGATTTTTAGTATTTGTTCGGTTCCATTAGAAATTTGTTAGGTTTGTTGGGATTTGTTTCCATTTCGTTAGAAATTCGTTAGGTTTGCTGGGTTTTGTTTCGGTTTCATTAGAAATTCCTTAGGTTTGTTGGGATTTCTTTCAGTTTCGTTAAATATTCGTTAAGTTTGTTATATTTGTTTCCACTTCGTTAGAAATTTGTTAGGTTTGTCAGGACTTGTCTCGATTTCATTAGAAATTCGACAGGTTTGTTAGGATTTGTTTCAATTTCGTTAGAAATTCACTAGGTCTGTTGGGATTCGTTTTGATTTCGTTAGCTTTGTAAAGATATGTTTCGTATTCGTTAGAAATTCGTTACGTTTGTTGGGATGAAAATATATTCCTAAGTAACTCCTGCTCCTGGCTAAAAGTATAATTGACTTAAGCAATTCCAAAAATTTTATTCCAATTTTAAACTTATATCATGGAGTCTTGTAGTTCTTTTACTTGTAAGTATTTGAAAGTTTTAGAATCAGTTGTTATTTAAAATTTTTTCTTACAAATAGAAAAGAGCATCTTCTTGTAATGTTTGGTTTTTTTTTTTTTTGTGAACTCCAAGGACTCAATCAGAACTCAATGAGAGTCTTATATATTTGTTATGCACAGTCTGTTGAGTTGGTATGCTTTGCGATGGACCTCGATACATGGTGGTCGCCTAAAATATCTTTAAGGAGGTATTTTACAATATCCTTGCTAGAGGGCGATGGTTTAAACAAACTCTACTCAATAGTGACCTTAGCCTACATAAAGATAGATGCTGCTGCTGGCTGTCCTTATAGAACTAAATTAAGTTTACTCTAAACTGTTTGTCTTTCTATTCAATTGTATTTCCTTTTCGCAGGAAGTCCCTAAAAAATGTCATTCTTCTCTGTTATTATTTTCTTGTTTAAACAAAGTGACAGAAACCACAAAAAAAAAAAAAAAAACCAAAAGCAAAAACTTCTTAACATTGCTTGGCATATGCTGCTATATTGATTGTGGATTGTTTGTTTTTGTCCATTTCTAACTTCATGCTAGCTGCTTTTTTCAAGCATGGCTAGCAATAAACGAACCGGAAATGCAGCTCGATTTTAATTAAACTTCAGTGCAAACAGGTGGTGGTGGTGGTGATGGTGGTAATGGTGGGGGGCACGCCCACAGCACTGTGCACATATTGACAGCTGAAAACTGTCAACATGTCGAGACTGCGAGCGTTGAGGTTGATACAGAAAAAAGTGCTCTTTTTTTAACCAAACTTAAGATGGCTGCCTGGTTTAATTTTAAATGCTGCCATTTAGTTGACACTTGACTACAATTTAAGTTTATTGCAGCTGCAACTCAGGCTTTAACTCTAAAGTGTGCAAGTTTGAGCTGATTGGGCGAATGTTGCTGATAAATAATCGTTGCAGCATTTCAGGCCAAAACAAAAAAAAAAAACAACAAATTTGATCTCTGCCAAACATTTGCTATTTGTGCAAGTTTAGCACTATTTCCAGCAGGCATTTGCTGCCCCCAACACTACCCAGAAACAACAACAACAACAACAACAAATATCCATCATGTCCAACTTTAAGTACAAACAACACTTCATTGAAATGCGAAACTTTATCGGCTGCATTCAGCTTAGTACCATATGAGCAGCTTGCAAGCAATTCCTTGAAGTGTCCTTCAATGTCCTTGCCTGTTGTCGTGCGTTCTGCACTTATTCATGCTTAAGATGCGCTGCTGCTAGTGCTGCTTGTTGGAAAAATCGAGCATGCAATCGAGTGGCATTCGGCATGAAAGAGCTGCTTGCCGCTGCCTGACGCCGCCTACGCTTTGCTTGTCACTTTTGCCGCCTCGTTTAAAAGTTTTTCACAACGTTTACTGATAACCGAAAGTTGCAGCCAACTTCTGTGGCTCTGAGCCTGGCTGGGCTAATATGCATGTATGTATGTTTGTCAGTTTGTCTGTTTCTCTATTTGTCCGTCTGTCTGTTAAGCAACTCAACACAAGCGACCATAAAACATGTCTGACACTTACTCGACTCAACTCAACTCGATTCGACTCGACTCGACTCTGTCTTTATCTGTATCGTTATTTCTTTCAATGAAGCGAAGGACCACGTTGCTGACGACGACGACGATGTTGATGAACTGCAGCTGCTGATTGCCGCAGCATTGGACGCAAAAACTTTTCAAACATTCACTTTGCGCACACAAACAAGACGCTTATCTTGCTGGGTCTAAGGACCATGTTATTGAGGCCATCAAAGTGCGTGCGAGCACTTTAGCCTGCCTGACTCCCAGCCAGCCAGTTCAGCTCAAGACAATGCTTTAGCTTATCTCGGCCAAAGCAAGTGCAAAGTTAGAGGCTAAGGTTAAAATATTTATTCACCAGCGCATAGGCGCTGCTGTGATGGTTCTGCTCATTGGTGGTTTGGGCTGATCGGTCTGACTACTACTACTAATCGCTTCGGGTCATCGCTGAAAACTTTGCAAAGTTATAATCGCGCGCTTGGCGCTGCTGCCAAAGTATATATTTTATTACGGCGGTTAACCCAACCTAGTCCATGGTGGCTCTACACAGCCCAGTCGCTTATTTAGCGTTCGCAACTATTTGATGCTTATTTTATTGTAGCTACGCGTTGTACATTTACGCTCGTTATTGTTGGAGTTCTTGTAGAAGTGGAGTTTATTTATTTAACTTTTTTTCCGTTCTTATTTTTTAGTTGTTTTTAATGTTGTTGTTGTTGTCGTTGTGGTGCTGCGATATCGCTGTAACTGTATAGAGTGAAATTGGAAAATTTGTTGTTGGTGAAACTCGAAAAGTTTTACGAGATTATAAAATTCCAAAATAAACCGAAAATAATCTAACCCACCAACACAAACGACCATCAGTTCAACAGTGTGCTTAGTGTGCGCGTCAACATACAATACATATATATAACAATACATATAAACTTATATAAGTGTTCTGTACATATATTAATCGAAATCTTGAGCTCTTTGTAAAGTCAGCTGCAAAGTTTTTGTTCCATACAATTATCTGGCTATCGTATGGAATTCGCTCTGTCAGTTATAATAAATTCTTAAAAATAAGAATTGTATTAAAATGAAACAAGCACTTCTTTAACCACTTTTGCGTTCGAAATATTATAACTTTTTCTTGTCTAATTCTGTTCAATTTAGCGCAATTTAAAGTCACTTCCGGCGTAAAATGGCTACTTTTTCTCGTTTATGTCTTCGCTCTGGAAAAGTTGTTAAATTTTATCATTATTTTACTGTTGAAACTCGTAGCTTACCCTTTGGAATTGTTCTTATCGAGGTCATAAAATTATAATATGATGGTTATAAAATTCGTGGAGTTGGTGACTTGAAAGGTATTCTTTTCTCTTGTGTTTTGGAGTCAGTTTCAAGATAAGTCAAGGTCGAAACTTTAAAAAGGTGGATTTCAAATTTTAGCCTTGTAAAGTTTGTGGTAATTAGGGAAATTTTCATATCCAGGAAGTGTATTTTTGTAAAGATTATTAAAAGATTATTATTAAAGATCATTAAGAGATAAAAACAATCCAAACAGATACAGCCTGTATGGGAGTCCTGACCGAAACTCTTATTCATTATCTATCATCTTTCATTTAAAAATATTGCGAATTCATTAAAACAAAGAAACTAGTAAGAAATTATCTTCGACTGGGACGAAGTTGAAATACCCCCACCACCGAACCGAAGTATATTCAAAGTCTTAAGCAACCAATAAAATGTTTATAGAGTGGCTCACAGCTTATTTTATACAGTGTACAACCAAACTAATAGGAATATAAACAAAATGTGGCATCATTTAACCCCATGAGCGGTGACCTATGAGGCGGTAAATGGAGCGTTAGGGGTCTGGCTAGACCCATACTTATTTAATACGCATATGTCAAGACAGGTACAGGCAGATGACTTGACAGGTGTTCTAAATGTGAGATTGTGTTTTACAAGATTATTCTCGTATGTAATGGGTGTTTTTTTTAGGGGTTTGTTTTTCGAATAGAGATAAAACTGGCATTTTGTGGTCAAATCTGGCAACTCTAATGTCATTTATGTTCAGTTTGGTTTGCCATTTCATCATGAACAGGTTGACAAAAGAACAACGTTTGCAAATCGTGCAGATTTATTTCGAAAATAATGGTTCAGCTCGCGAAGTTTACCGCAAGCTCCGTCCATTTTATGGTCGACATAATCGTCCATCAGAGCAATTAATTCGGTTAACCATGGGTCGTTTTCGCACTACGTTTACTCTATGTGATAATACGCATCCGCAGAGACGTCAAACAGTGCGCACCGAAGAAACAATTGCCGCTGTAGAGCAAAATGTTGAAGAGGACCCGAATGAATCGATTCGCCACCGTGCACAGCAATTGGAGCTTTGTCCATCAACTTTATGGAAGATTTTGCGCAAAGATCTTGGCTTGCGACCTTACAAGATCCTGCTTGTGCAAGAATTAAAGCCGCGAGACCATGCACTGCGTCGTGATTTTGGTGTATGGGCCGAAAATGAGATTGATCTCGATGCTGATTTTCATCGCAAAATTTTGTTCAGTGATGAGGCTCATTTTTGGTTGAATGGCTACGTCAACAAGCAAAATTGCCGCATTTGGAGTGAAGAGAATCCACATGAGATCCTGGAGACGCCATTACATCCACAAAAACTGGCTGTTTGGTGTGCTCTATGGGCTGGTGGAGTCATTGGGCCATACTTCTTCCGAAATAATGCTAGAGAGTCAGTTCCCGTTAATGGAGACCGGTATAGAGCCATGATAACCGACTATTTTGTTCCCGAATTGGATGGCATGAATATGGAGGAGAGGGTTCCAACAAGACGGCGCTACATGCCACACAGCGCACGTCACAATCGATTTATTGAAGTAAACATTCGATGAGCGCATAATTTCGCGGAATGGACCTGTCAATTGGCCACCAAGATCGTGTGATTTGACACCATTGGATTATTTTCTTTGGGGATATGTGAAGTCGGTCGTCTACGCCAACAAACCAGAAACGTTAGGGGACTTGGAGGCCAACATTCGTGGCGTTATTGCCGACATACGGCCCCATATGCTCGAAAAAGTGGTTGAAAATTGGACCTGTAGAATTGGCTTTATTCGAGCCAGCCGCGGCGGCCACATGCCCGAAATCATATTTAAACATTAATGGCATAAAATTATCCTTCCAATAAAGCCAAATTGATGGACATTAAAACGATTTTCTTGTGTTTTATTTCAATTCGAAGTTCTATACCTCTAAAAAAAACACCCTTTATGTAAATGTGTATGGGTGCGATAAAATATAAAAATTGGGTTTTAGTCCGTTTAAAAAGGTTCTGGTTCAAAATTATTAAGAACATTCTGGTTTACATTTATGCAATTTCATGGAATGTTCATTGAGCCATATAGGACGATTGCATGCGGTACAGTGATATCTTGTCTTACGTTGCGTTTTTTTAAGAAGAAGAAAAGCCGAGGTAGCATGATGAACGTGTGGAGGCTACGTCAGCATATGGTTATGGTCGAGCTGTGGCTGATATCGATGGACTGGTGATCGGTACCTGAAAATAATGAAATATTTATTTGTAAATATGTTTCACATATATCAAGGTTTAGGTTTTTATGTTTCACATATATCAAGTTTACTTACAACTACTTTGAAAAGCTTGATGGTTTGCTTGATGTGAACAAACCTCCAAACCAAAGAGTTGGTTGCCCGTACCTTCATATGAGGAATTACTAGCTGCCGTGCCAATTCAATGACAAATGAAAGACGTTTGTCCCTCTGTTTTTTGATTCAAGTCATCATAGTTGATAAACGAGGCCAAGCCGGCGATATCAAGCATGTTGTAAACAGTGCCAATGAGCACCGATTTGTCAAACGATTACAAGAATACCCAGTTAACATCTTATCCATTGTGTCGACGCCCGCTTTGAATGGATTGTAGTCCAATATATGATTTGGTTTTGCTGCTATTAAAGACTGGGCCATCTGGTTGTTTTCCTGTATAAATTAGTCTCTTGTAACGGAAATTTGTAACGGAATCACAAATCCACCAAACCTACAAGTATCCCGTATTTTGCGGGCTTACTCAGAATATATTGAATTAACCAGGTTCGCCCGCGATACGGAATTAACTCCTCATCGACGGTCAGTTGGTAGCCCAGATTTTTCTCTAAGTTTGCAGATTTGCTTTGTTGAAGACTCTCTGCACGAGTGTTTCCATTATCGAAGCGGATGTAGGTGGTCAAGTGCTTGAACCGGTTGAAAGACATGGTGACTTTGTAGATGGGAATATTGAAGCTCCCCCATAATTCTTTCGCTGGCTGGGAATTGGCCCGAAACACACCAGCAAACAACAAAATTCCAAAGAAGGCATACATTTTGTTCTCGGAAGTCGTCATCCAAATTCGCTGCTTACCGTTAGGATGCGCTTGGTTCCAAAGACGAAATGAATCGAGGGCTTTTAGATAAGTTTCCTGAACAATAATATTCACAATATCGGGGGATAATAATGATTTGAAAATGGCTCGATAGAACATAAAATAGCACTTGAAAAAAAACAAAAATTTCAAATCACAATTAATTTTTGTATGCACACATTGAATTCTACATATCAAATGAATATAAAATTTTCATGGTCTGCTCAGACCCATGTATGCATAACTCACGAAAGTAGTTTTAAATGGAATTTTCTACTTCAAATATGTAAAAAACGTAACCGTTATGTTCAGTTTGGCATATTTGAAAAAGTCACGGACTGGCGTTGCTCAGAAATACACAGAAAAAATTTATAAACCCTTAAAAACCGTTTGGGTCTGGCCAGACCCATACGCTCATGCGAGGGTTAAAATACTAGGAAGTCTAGTTTAACAATTGAACTTTGTCTATTGAGAAAATATACATTTCGATAATTTAAAATTAACAAAAAATACTGCTTTATTTCATCTCACAGCTTATTTTATGCAAATACTAAATTTACTCTTCGGCAATTAACTGTAAATCCGATGATCGGTTGCTTACTTGGTATGGTCTCGGAATGCCATTTAAAATTTGGTTTTACTTGTTTTTAGTCGTATCGCGAAAGTAAAAGAATCATTACGGGTATTTTCTAATATGGGTCGCCGTACAACAATTGAACGGGGTAAATTAGTTATTCATCACTTTAAGAATGAACTGTAGCAGCGGAAAATTGTTCAAGTTGTTCGTACTAATTCATTGACGGTACAAAAAATGATTCAACGCTTTGTTCGTGAAAATCGCGTCAAAAGTAAAAGCAAAATTCCTCAAAATAAAATATTTAACGCTACTGACGAGCGGTACATAGTAAGGAATATAAGGACTAATTGCTAATTGTGAGCTGCTAAACTGGTCACTGAAGTTGAAAAGGAGTTGGGTAAATCATGTAGTGCTCAAACTGTCCGAAGAGTGCTGCGTGAACACGACTTCAATGGTCGAGTAGCTAGATAGATAGATAGATATGCTTGGGGCGAGCTAATTCAGCTCTGGCACTGCGGCATCTTGTGATGCCTATTGTGCCATACCTTTTCTTTTCTTAAAGCAGTTCGTTTGCTTTAGTTTTTTTCAGAAAACATAATATATTTTCGAGGTTGAGGATCGCAAGGTGCCCTTAAGAGACTATTTCGCTATTTAGGATTCTCTTTCTTATATGGAGAAGAGCTGGACATTCAGAGAGAATATGTCTGGAGGTTTCTTCATGCTCAAGACATAATCTACATAATGAATCAGTAGCGAGATTCATTTTTTGTAGGAGTTTCTTTAGTTTGCAGTGTCCAGTTATAATTCCGGTCATCATCTTTAAGTCTTTCTTCCCTAAGTTGATAAGAAATTTCGATTTCTTGGGAGAAAATTCTGGGAATATTTGCTTAGTGCATATCTGTCCTAAGCAGTTCTTCCAGATGTCTTGAGATTCGCGGAATGAGGTTTTTTTGACGTGTTGCTTGAACAGATTCTTACCAACCCCACAGAACGGTTCCGGTCCTATGAGTGGTGATGATGCTCCCTGTTTGGCCAGGGAGTCTGCTCTTTCATTCCCGTCAAAACCACAGTGGGCAGGAATCCAATGTAGAGTTACTTTATTGTTTTGCGCAGCCAGGTCGTTGAGGACGTCTACAGTCTCCAGCACTAGCTTGGATTTTATGATGGGTGATGTCAGAGCTTTAAGGGCAGCTTGACTATCAGAGAAGACGAAAATTGATTTGCCCCTAACATTGTTCATACAGTTCAGTTTGACGCATCTGTTAATGGCAAGGATTTCCGCTTGAAAGATTGTGGTAAATAGACCTGCACTGAAGAAGTGGCTCTCATTGGAGTGTTTTCCAAAGACCCCTGCTCCCGTGCCTTTCTCCATTTTGGAGCCATCTGTGTACCACACAAGGTCGTTTTCGGATGGGCTTAGTTTCTCGTGTTCCCAATTGGATCTGGGGGGGATAACTACGATGAAGTTTTTGTTAAAGCGGCTTTTGGGAAGCATGTCATCTAATGGCATGCAGAACTCCTTTTCTCGCTTTAGGGTTGTGATTAAGGTTAGGTGTCCCTTTAAGAGATGGTTTGGGATAGTGTAACCCAGATGGAAAAGTCTGTGAAGGCTGAGCTTCGCCTCCATCTGGATGTGTATGTGGATTGGGATGAGCCCTAAGATGACATTGAAGGCTGCTGTTGGCGTAGATCTTGTGCAGCCTGTCATACATATCCCTGCACATCTTTGAACTCGTCCTAACCGCTTGATGGTTGATCCTTCTAGCGTTTTCGACCACCATACTACCGACGCGTATGTAAGTGCTGGTCTGACGATCAAAGTGTAGAGATTGTACATCATCTTAGGGCTTAACCCCCAGTTTTTGCCGCAAATTCTTCTGCAGGTCCACAATGAGGCTGTTGATCTGCTGATGATGCGGTCTATGTGGAGGTTCCAGGACAGTTTGCTGTCCAGGATCACTCCCAGGTATTTTGCTGAGTTGGAAAAATCCACTTTTTCCCCAGAAAGTACCGGGCAAGTAAGATTGAGCTTGCGTCGTTTTGTAAAAGGAACAATGACTGTCTTTTTTGGGTTTACGGGGAGGCCTTCGTTATTGCACCATCTCTGTACTGTGTTCAGTGCTGCTTGTAGAACATCAGACACTGTATTTTCAAAGCTCCCCCGTATGATGACTGCTACGTCATCAGTATACCCAACCGCCTCTATCCCAGTTTCTTTGAGTTCAACTAGGAGGCTATCTACAACTAGTGACCAAAGCATAGGTGATAGGACGCCTCCTTGCGGGCATCCCCAGGTTGTAGTTGCTTTGAGGGAAGTGTTATCCAGGCAGGTCTGGATAACTCTGCTATTGAGTGTCGTCATAATCCACCTGCCTATGATTGTTGGCATGTCAAGGTTATTGAGTGCCCTTCTAGTGCACTCGTATGACGTATTATTGAAGGCTCCTTCGACGTCGAGTAGCTAGAAGGAATGCATTTATAAGCAAAAAAATAAACTAAGCCGACTTTCGTTTGCTACTCAACATACATCGAAGAAATCTGACTACTGGAAGAGCGTAATTTTCACAGACGAGTCCAAATTTAATATATTTTGCCAGAGATGGTAAGACCAATGCTCGCTTTAAACCAAATACTGAACTTAAAAAGAAAACCTTAAGACCACAGTACAGCATGGCCGCGATAATGTTATGGTTTGGGCCTGTATGTCTGCAGCGGGTGTTGGAGATCAAGTCATTATTAAAAATACTATGAATAAAATTATGTACCTTGATAAATTAAAAGAGAATTTGCTGCAAAGTTCCGAAAAATTCGAAATCCGCCACAATTTCCGTTTCTATGAGGACAATGATCCTAAGTACAAATCGGCAATTATGCAGTCCTGGTTAATACGGAACTGTCCGCACTTAATGACACCACCTGCTCAGAGTCCCGATCCGAAATCATCAAATATCAAGTAAACAAGAGCTGAAAAAAGCAATTTTGGATTGGCACGAACATCTCGAAAAAAACAGAGTTAATACGTGTGAAATTCTAAGAGATATAACCGTTTTGATTAAGTCACTTTGTATGGAAGGTTGGAGTTGTTTGCAACCGATGGAATATTTCACATATATGGGAGTACATTTGGGAGTGCACGGGAGTGTATTCCACAGAAATTTTGCAAGATTTTTATAGATCACACATTAGTTATCCACCGATAGTTCTATTAGTTTTTCTGTTAACAAACGTTAAATTACAGCGAAAAATGTGTTTAAGTTGTATGATAGATGCCACGCCCACTTGTGCAATTGTGCCGAAATTTTTTACATTTTGTGGATATTACATACGAGAAGTCTACGTTTGATTTTGTCATCGTAGCTTATCTTATTTCTTAGATATAGCTCAAAATATGTTTAAGGTGTATGGCAGCTGTCACGCCCACTTATCAAATCGCGACGAAATGTTGTAAACTTTTTGGAAATTACATACTAGATTTCCACATTTTATTTTGTCATCGTAGCTTATCTCATTTCTTAGATAAAACGCAAATTGTGTTTAAGGTGTGTGGTACATCCCACGCCCACCTGTCCAATTGCGCCGAAATTTTTTATATTTTTTGGATATCACATACCAGACGTCTACGTTTAATTTTGTCATCGTAGCTTATCTTATTTCTTAGATATAGCCCAAAATGTATTTAAGTGCTATGGCAGCTGCCACGCCCAACTCTCCAAAATATCTTAAATACTTATTTTGGTACTTTCCTTTATGTTAAACATGGAAAACTAAAATCCACAAAAGATTTTTTTTCGTCAAACTTGTACCAATCGCAACAATGTGCGATGTTGAGCTACCACAGTCAGCACGATACTCCCCGAAGGACCAGCCCTGTGATAGTGCACGGGTCGTTTGAACCTAACCTAACCCGAAAGTCCTTGCACTTCAATTTTTTTTTGGCAGAACTGGTCTTCTTGATATGAATTTATGGAAAAATACTTTTCCCAAATCGAACAACGAGCTATTTCAGTTTATGCGCCATTTTAAATATGTAATGTTTGGTTCAAATTTGTTTTTTTTACAGTGTAGGAAAAAGATGTGTGTATGTTTAACGCAACTCTCCAACGATATAGGGGGAGCTCGCATTCTTTTCTTGGAGTTTTTTGTTAATGATGTTATAATTATAAACCATGTTATAATAATCCTTATTATGAAAAATATTCTATATCAGTGGTCGGCAAAATTAAAAGTGAGACTGTATTAGTGAGAGAAGAAAAGTTGCACTGAAAGAATTTGTATACTTAAAACTGATTGCGGAAAAGAACTAGAAAAGAAAAGAATGGAAAAGAATAGACTCAGAAACTTCACAGGTCGAGTAGACACATCGAATACAAACGACTAATTGGCAAACATCATTTATATCCGTGCTTTCGTCTAAACATATTGAAAAAAATTGGCATTTGTTTAGTTTTTTCTTAATTGCAGATTCAATAAATAAGCCTATTTCTTCAGTACGGCGAGCTATGGTTCTAGGTGAACAGGGGATCGACTCCATAACTGTACTGGATTCAAAATTAATTTTTCGCAAAATTTGAATAAAAAGATTTTTAATGAATATCCCGTCTGAAAATGGTCTTCCCTGCTTTGATAGTTCTACACTTATTAGTGTTGATAATGATAATTTAAACTGATTCTGATGTTCTTCAGTATATTTTTTTTCTTCTTCTAAAGAATCATCCATCCACAACTTAAGTCTATCAAAAAAATATTTTTTTTTCTCTAGAAAAAGTTTTTCCCTGTCAAAGTCATCAATTTCCTCATATTCATTATGAAAAGATTGGTAATGCCTTTTCATAGCTTGTTCTGTTTTTATTTTCAATGACAAGTAGCACAATAAACACTGCATGCCATCAAAAGCGTTTGGCAGCATAAAATATTTTTTGCTTGTTGCATGGCCTGACATATTTGCACGAATAAATCTCTATGTGTACGGTCAAAATAATTGAGTATCAAGAGAAACGATGCTGTTTCGCCATTGGTTGTTTGTTAAATGAGCGAAAGAGCATAAGAATATGTGTGACTCTCCCAAAGCATCTGCTTCATGGGTGCCGATCACTGTTCTATATTCACTAATTGTATAAATATGAGAGAACAACCTGGGTCTCCAGGTTCGTTGACATAGCGGCCACGCACTTTAACCAACTACGCCACGGATGCGACAAATGAGTACTGTGAGAAGTTTTTGATATTGAAAAAGACATTTCGAAATATCGTAGCTCGTACCGTACTAATGTTTGACCCAAGGCATATTTAACAAGGTGGACTCGTATCGGAGAGGTGGGTACAGAAGCTGTCAAACACAAGGAGAATATAAAAGAAGAAACAGCGAATAGAAAACTGTGCTTTTATTCATAAACCGCCGATTTTGACAGGTGCTGTACCCACCACTAGAGAGAATTTCAACAACTAACACTACTTTGTTGAATACACCTTGTTTTGACCAAGATTAATCGACGTGTTCACAATTACACAGTTAGTAGTAAACTAACAATGTATTGTATGTGGCCGTGCTGTGGAGCGCGCTCTTGTTGAGATTGTTCTGTTTCTGTATGTGCGTGTGTATGTGTAGGAGCATTTTTATGGGCTTGTGAGTGTTTCAGAGTGTCCGTATACTCATATGGGCAGAACGAAGACCCGTACACGCACATACACATATCTTTTTCCTACACTGTAAAAAAAAAAAAAAATTTGAACCAAACATTACATTTTTCAAATGGCGCATAAACTGAAATAGCTCGTTGTTCGATTTGGACAAAGTATTTTTGCATAAATTCATACCTCGAAGACCAGTTCTGCCAAAAAAAATTTGAAGTGCAAGGACTTTCGGGTTAGGTTAGGTTCAAACGACCCGTGAGTGGGGTTTAACTTTGACATAGCACTTTAACATCATTAACACCTAACATTGTCACACATGACTGCAACGACATTTAATGCGCCACTATTTACACCAAGATCCGTGGCTGAAAGGGCTTTAGACCTGCCACCCCCCCTTGGAGAATTTTTTGCATGGGAAAAAATGAAAAAAACCCAAAAAGACGTTTCAGCCACCCTCCTTTGGGGTACAAAACTGTACTTTCAGCCCCCCCCCCCCCCCTCTGGCAAATCGGCCACTGACCAAGATCATCCTAACCCACAAAACAACAGCCCATTCATTTTCGCTCTCGCAATCGCAACACTATGAGATTACTATAGCATAGATGCTATTTCATCTCATCACATGCTCTCACCACTCCGAAAGTACTATAGCTATAAGCTTTCTCATTCTATCGCATCACCTCTTCAATCCAGGCCGTCAGACATCGTTCGGTAATTCTCCAATTCAATGTCCTCAAGCAATACCACAGTTATACTATCGCCCCATTTTTAACACCATCAATCAAAAGACTATCGACGTGCTAATGTGCCAGTGGTATTGTGTTCGCATTGGTCAAGGTAAAGACTATCGCCGTGCTAACAAATTAATTTGACATAATTGCTACTGCTTTGCAAGCATATGGTTACCGTTGTATATCAACGGTTCCAGCTGCTTCTTATTCACGATAGGGCGAACCTGTTGCCTGAGATCAACTCCTTTATTCTGTCTTTGGACGGGCTGGCAAAATTAATTAACATATGGAGTTGGATATGACCACCTTATGACAGCTTAATCCATATCGAAGAATGGAACCTCTAATAGAAACACCCTTTATATGAACATGAAGTTGTCATATTTTAAACCGCCTAGAAATAATTTGTCAAACATATATCCAAGGTACTCTTTCACAATTAAAGCTTTGAAGTACGCATTATTATTCCGTGAACATTCATTGTTCCAAACCAATTATTGCTGGATTTTATGGTTAGTAAGCGTAGTTTTTAAGGAAATCTTATGAGAGAAGAATAACTATCAATTAACTAAATGGCTCACTAGAAGTGGTGGCTTTTTTTGACAATTGCTTAATGTACAGTTGTAGGGCTGCCACCATATTAAACCTCCATCAAAACAATACAATAGAATAGTTTGAACTAAATAAGCGAACCATCGTACAAGGCTTCATTCCATCAATCAATCGAATGTGTATACTCAATACTTTATGCTTCAATCCAATTAGCCGCAACAATAAAATATCGCCCATTGATACGGCTTGGCTTGGACGACGCACAAACTTTAATTAAAATGGATCAGGCACAAGGCCACAACAGCACAAAAGCTGACTGGTACTGAAATATCAAGTAATCGAGGCAAGAAATGCTCTGTGGCAAGTTCAGGATGAAGCTCAATTACAAGATTATTACAACATAACAATAGATGTATAACAACAAAAACAGCAACAAAAAACAACAACAACAACAACAACAACAACAACAACAACAACAACAACAACAACTACTACTACTACTATTGCAGCTACTATTTCAACAGCAATACTTATAAAAACTTTAGGACGTCTGAAGATTGTGCTTTCTTCAACTTTTACACTCACACACACACCTCTCAATACACTCACCCTTACACTCATTTGTTTCAAAACTTCAATAAACTGCCATGCATGGCAGTTGAGCCAAGACCAAGAAGAAAAAAAAATTATAGCCAATTCATAAGAAGAAGTCAAAAGTTAATCAACTCATAAGTCAAGCGTTCCACAATTTGTACTGCAACGTTTTGCATGCATACATGTGTGTTTTACAAATATATATATGGTATATGTATATATTAATGTATATGTATACACTTCTGCATGTGTGCATTTCGGCAGCAATACAAGAAAATGAATTAAGAACTAAAAACTCCAAGTTTATAGCTTGGCAGTATCTTCTATTCATGCAGCTAGATTCATATGTTACAGATAGTCATCAAGGACCTCACACTAGTCAACACTTGAACTTGTTGTAGGTGATAATGATGTTGTTGCTTTTGTCATAGGCAACAATTCTTAATTGATAATGGTTTTGATCATTATAATGCTCAAATCAAACAACAAAAATGGTAATAAATTCGATACTATTGCAGCTTTTTAAAGAACTATAGCAGGAGTGTAAAGTACCAGAGTAGTAAATAAAGGCACAAGATAGAGCTCGAGATAGTACGACCCTGAGAGAGTGCGAGTGAGACAGGGGGAGCAATTTCAAGTTTGTGACAAATTTACATATCACTTAACTTGTTAACTATGTGCCTTTGTATGACATAGCATTGATCTGAGCGACCAATGCTCATACTTACAGCAACAACTACAGCACAAACCACAATAACAACAACAACAACTGAACTACTAGCTACACCATAAAATAACAAAAACATCAAAAATTCGGGCGCCACACTTACTTCCTGCACTCTAACTTTTATGCAATGATTTGCATGCATAGACAAAAAATATTTGGAAAACTTTCGACAACCAGATACACTGAAAAAATTTACGGAATACTTTTGAAGATGAATCATTTTTTTATTTATTTTTCAAAACTAAAATTAATATAATTTTAACATTTTAAATTAAAGATAAAAATATATCTATCATATCAAAAAAATATTCATGTCCATTTAAGGACATTCAAGCTTCAACCGTCACGACCAAGACAGCTTTGTCTCAAAATTTCCATGTTGAGACCTAGTCAAATTTATTTGTAAAAGGTGTATCAACAAGCGGTGTAGAGATCCAAAGCTGTATTATTTAACTGCTGATCACTTGACAGTTGTCAGCTATTGACATGTGTCATTTGTAATAGCGGGAAATTTTTTTTTTTGAGCTCTGAACCAAGCATATCAGATGGAATACCTATTCAGTCAAGTCTGCCTTTGTTCGAAATGGGGTTCGAACTATCAGATTAGTGGGAAGGAAAAGGCAATCAAGTGAAACACGTGTAGGATGTTCTTAGCGTGGTGGAAAGCCAAAGAAACATGTAAATTTGAATCTGAGGCAAGTGTTATGCCTTTACCTCAGTCATTTTAAGTTATAAGGGGATCTCATCCACAAACTTCTCTTCTATCAACTACAACTTCAAGTCGTAAATATTGATGAATTTTCAATTTCAGTTGATTAGAAATGAGGATAGAAAATTAAGAAAGGTTTAAAGCGAAGGACCATGGCCTGGCCGGGAATCGAACCCGGGACCTCTGGGGTGGCAGTCGAGCACACTACCAACTCGACTACCGAGGCCACAAGTAAATTTTTCTCGTAATCATATGTCTTCTGAGACGAGGGTACGCAACCAAATTGAAAGTTCCAAAAAACTGGCTCAAGATATGAAGACACTGAAACAATTTCATCCCTAAGTTGAGGTGGTCATTGGAGGATATGTGTTCAATACATAATCTCCAATTCTCTTCTTTATAAATCTGTAAGATTATAAGAGGCGTCAAAAGGATTGTTAATTTTATCATCAGGCCCGCCTTGAGTCTTGCGTGTTTAGCTAATTCAATGGCAATAGGTTGGACCGTTGAATGCAACGGCAGCGTTATGCCTACAAAGAAGTAGCAAGCTCCAAAAATAGAATTATTAGCACTGGGACAGTCTTGACCCTGGCAATGGGTGGCAATAATAACTGCAAAACTGTGGTATTGCTCGAGAGCAGTCACCATGATGAGCCACCAGATGAGTCTGACAGCTTAGTTTTGTTCATGAAACAGGCGCACCGGAAGCTATTTTCATTTGAGGGGCAAAACATTTCACTAAAAAGTTCAAGTTTATTATGAATATGAAGAAGTGCCGAATGCATTAGATGTTCTTGAGTCATATTCAGACATTGAAGGTATGTTTTCAGGTCTATAAAATATCGCTCAAAAGAAGCTGTAGATACCATAATTGTGGAATTCTGAAGAAGAACCTTAATACTAATGTTTTTGAATTGATCAACAATTTTGTGAAAACTTGAAGGTGGAGTATCATGTAAATTCTTCAGCAACCTAAATTAGGTGCTGAGGTCGCTTATATCAAAATTTTATGCACTTACTCTTAACCCTAAAAAGATGGTCCGCATAAAATTTATTTTTTTACGCATGATTGTCTTTTACGTACATCACCATATGATTATCTTTCTAGGTTTAATGGAAAATATGTGACATATCATGGGGGGAATTCATACGATTGCACCTTCACACTTTTAATTCTAACAACGGGGGCAATTGCCCACCCTGCCCCCACTTCCGGTGCCATTGTCATGAAATGTGTTGAGATAGCGTGAACTATTAAACTCGGAGCGTATTTGAAGATGCAAGGTTTTGCATCAATAGCGTAAAAAGGAGTAAATTCGGAGCGTATAATCCGAAATAAACAGATGGCGTAAGATTTATGAGTATCTGAAGCATTAATGGGCATAAAGAGATTCATCTTAGTCCCTATCATAAAGTGGTCTCGGAGTTTCAGGGAGAAAATCGGGACGAAGAGAATTACTTAATTCTATAATAAGTATTCTCGGAGTATTCAGAGGTATTGCTGTGGTTGACTAGTCAGTAATGCAAATTGGTGATGCTGGACAGACTGTTAGATGTTTTTTTGTGGATCAAGGTTGATCTTGGTGTAGTAAGTGGTGAATATAATTCCTCAAAGTCATGTCCCTGTAAACATTTTCTGAGTGCCTCAAAAAAAGTGACTCTCAAAAGAGTATTTCTTATGTGTATTTTATGAATACGCAATAATAAGACTCATAAAGGAGTCTTTGATATGATTCTAAAATGATTGCTCTGAAATAAGACTCTAAAAAGAGTATTGTTTATGCGTGTTTTATGAGTACGCAATAAAAAGAATCCTAAAGGAGTCTTTGATATGATTCTAAAATGATTGCTCAGAAATAAGACTCTAAAAAGAGTTTTGTTTATGCGTGTTTTATGAGTACAATAAATGGCAAAATATGGAAATAAATTTATTTTTATTATTAATATTATTAAATAATTGGAAAAAATGGCAGATACGATCATTTCGCGTAAAGGGATTTTTTTATTATTTATTTAGATAATTTTGTACAACTAGACGAAGTCTTTATAGTACACCAGAGTGGCGTAAAGCAGTTTCTGAGGTTTTATTAATATTATATAAATGTCAGAAATTATTGTTTACAAAGAGTTTTGAAGCTATTAAAGAGCCTTTTCTATAAGACTTATGACTCTTAAAATAATAACTTCTATGAGTTCTGAAAGAGTCTTCATATGAGTCTTTAAAGATGCATAACATGATTCTTAAAAAGAATATTAAATATGGCTCTTAAAAGAGTCTTAATTTTGAGTCCAATAAGACAAATTTATATGAGTTCTAAATGAGTCTTTATTATGAGTCTTTAAAGAGTCTTTATTATGAATCTTAAAAGAGTCTTAATTTTGAGTCCAAAATGAGACATAAAGCAGTCATTATTATGAATCATATTTTGAAGCCCACAACCTACGAAAATGTACTCATAAAAGAGTCTTTTTTGAGCGGATTATGACGATAAAAACTCATTTATGAGTCTTAAAAGAGTCTTTTAAGAATCATAATGTTTACTGGAGAGTGATATGCTGTGTATCAGTGTGTGTGAGTGCTATGTTGGGGTAAAACCTTTAGCCCAGGAGACTATCGCAAGGCTGAACCTTTGAAGAGTTTCGTGCTGGCTGTCGTAGCTCAATGTCGCAAGCAGGTCTGAGCTGATTGGCATGGAGTTGCGCTTGTTTACAATCGGGTGGCAATGCCCATAAATTGTCAGAGATTTTAGGTCGGTTTCGATTCCCATCAATTAATATGGATAGGGATATGGATCCATGATTAGTCCTATGGTTTGTAATCCATACAGCATATTTAAATATGCAATTTATGTGTGGTGGTGTAACAGGTATTAAAACTACAAACATAGGGCGTTGGTCACTTCTGAAGTCAAGAAAGTGAAGTTCAGAAGATGATCTACTAACATAGAACGTAGCAGGTATTAGCGGCCGAAGATCATATTTTTGATGGACGTTAAAAATTAGCGGTGTAACTGGTATTCAAACTACAAACATAGGGCGTTGGTCACGTCTGGAGTCAAGGAAGTTAAGTTCAGAAGATGATTGAAAGGACGTCAGTCAGTGGAAAGTAGCTGGTATTGCCGGCAGAAAGATCATATTTTTTATCAACGTTAATCACCCTACGTTGCTGAAATATCGTTTCTGAAGATCATCTTATCGCTCCCAGTGACAACGTTTCGTAACTCTTTATGTCAGGAGGTCTGAATATTTTGTCCCTCAAAGAGGATGATATCACAAAGATGTTGGTTGCAACCACCCATTTGGGCTCTGAAAACGTGAACTTCCAGATGGAAGTTCCGGTCGGTCCAAAGCTATCAAAATGAGGACAATCAACTCAAACCAATGTGTAAAAATCCCCTAAGATATTAAGACGTCCGTCAGGAGCGAGTCGTCACAATAACCGGTCCTCGGGGTGTGCTAAAACACAGTTTCAAGCATTTGGCTTTGGATATGTACATGGTGAATAGACGCATATTGAAAATCGAGAAATGGTTCGGTGCCAAAAAAGAATTGGCCGCCGTATACGCACTGTTTGCAGCCATATTGAAAACATGATAAAGGGTGTCACCTTTGGTTTCCAATACAAAATGCGCACTGTATATGCACATTTCCCCATCAATTGCGTTACCTCTGAGAGCAATACCGTCATTGAGATCCGCAACTTCTTGGCTGAGAAATAAATTCGTTGCGTCGAAATGGCGCCCGGTGTCACTGTTGTCAACTCTACAGCGCAAAAAGAGGAACTTATTGTTGAAGGTAATGATATCGAAGCTGTCTCTGGGTGGGCGGCTTTGATTCAACAGTCGACTACAGTTAAAAACAAGGATATCCGTAAGTTCTTGGTCGGTTTGTACGTGTCTGAGAAACAAGACACCGTGGTTAAACAAGAATCCTAGATAATTATTCGTGTTTTTTATTTTAAAAAGAAGTAGGTAATAAAAGTTTTACTCCCAAGGAGTAAATAAAAAAAAAAAAAAAGAAAAAAAAAAAAAAAGGAACAATACGTATATAAACGCCGCCCCGATGGTGTGAATATTCTTAACTTGGGCAAGATCTGGGAGAAGCTGATGTTGGCCGCACGCGCCATTGCCGCCATACAATATCCCTAGGATGTCTTCGTCATTTCATCTCGTTCCATTGGTCAACGTGCCGTCTTGAAGTTTGCCAAGTCAACCGACACCACACCAATTGCTGGTCGTTTCACTCCAGTTGCATTCACCAATCAGATTCAGTCCGCTTTCCACGAGCCACGTCTGTTGGTTGTCACCGACCCTATGACCGATCATCAGCCCATCATGAAAGCTTCATATGTCAACATCCCAGTCATTGCTTTCACCAACACTGATTCGGCATTGCGTTACAATGATATTGCTATTCCATGCAATAACAAGTCTCCTCACTCCATCGGTTTAATGTGGTGGTTGTTGTATCGTGAAGTGTTACGTCTTCGCGGCACCATCTCACGCAACGTTGAATGGCTCATTGTTGTGGACTTGTTCTTCTATAGCGATTCTGAGGAGGCTGAGAAGGAGGAAGCTGCTGCCTTAGAACTCTTGCCAGCACCCAAGATTGAGCCTGAGCTCGTTGACCATCCAGTTGAAGAGGCTACCAACTGGGCTGAGGAGGTTGCTGCCGAAAACGTAGCTATCGGTGGTGATGACTGGAATGAGGATGCTGTTAAGACCTCATGGGAAGGTGATGTCAACTTCTAAAAATTATTTTATCTGTAGTTGTCTTTGTAGGCAAATTTGACCAAAATAAAAAGTTAATTTTTTATTTCTACACTATCTGCTGGGCGTCAATTCCTTGTTCCAAAGACTCCTTGTATCATTGATCGAAAACTGGACCTACCAGTTTTATGCCGACTCCGAACGGCTAATGTGCATGTTCTCAAGAAGCTTTACATGGCATTATTTATTCTCTGAGATGTGCCATTGTCTGCAGAGAGGTGTCGGCCGAACAGAATATTTGATTCAATTGAAAGAATTCCGTGTCAGGTGGAAATTTAACAAGGGTTCTCTGGCGTATGGGCCAAGCACTCTACCTACAGTGCCACGGCCGCCGACAGTTCTGTTAACTTTTATTAAAAAAAAATGTAGACCTCTTGTTGACGCATTCTTTATCACAAGTTGTACGAATATGTACCAAAAAAGCCGTCCAATACAAGAATTTTTTCGGAGGCGAAAGTTCTTCCAAAATTTTATTTTTTTTAGTTGATTTAAAGTTTTTTAAAAATTTCGCTAGAAACAAAAATTCTACCAGGAGTCGCTATAAAGCAATGCAACAAAGTACTTCTGTCAATTTGGTTCGAAATATTTTTGCAAAATTTTTAAATTTTTAATATTAATTATAGAATTTTCCAATTAGGTTTTGACTTTATATGTTCGTGAAGCTGAGTTAAGTTTTTCTTTTAACCTTCTCAAAGTTTTAAAATTTACAGCATTTATTATTTTATATCAAAAAACTTTTTGATTTAACTCCTGACAAAAGAAAATTTCATAGTTGAGAGCAGCTAATTTAATGTTCCTGAAAGTTTTTTAATGCTTTAATAAAAAATTATTTTTTTCCAGTGTTCTCCCAAGCATATGTGTGCTTGTGTGTTTATACATTGTGTCCTTTTTTTGTTTTTTTTTTCTGTCTTTTTGGTTTTGTGTATAACTCTTCCATATTATTTTTGTAAATATCCGTTGAAGTGTACCCTAAACCAAGCTTTAGTGCCTCTTTATGTTGGCCACCCACAAGAAAGAAAAAAAAAAGAAACGTACTTCAACTTTTACGGAAGCTAACTACGACTTTATTGAACAAAAGAAACTCAAGTCAACTGACTTCAGTCAGTCACATCGGCGCACACACACATACACACACTGCTATACGTTTAAGTGAAATACAGCCCCCCACCAAATCTTCCATGAAGCAATATTAGTAGTTTTGAGTATGGAATAGAATATTTATTGCCTTGGCAGTGATTGGGAAACTTTTCAAATATGCAGCCACTTTTACGCACATACTCACAAACATACACATGCACACTTTATTTCTTTCAAGGATAAATGGGTATGTGTGTGTGTGTGTTAGTGTGCTGAACTAACTCAGTGCTATTGAAACGACAAAACTATTTGATTGGAAAATTCAGTGAAGTGAAAGTCTTATCCTGCGATATCGCTGAATTAAGTGAGCGACAGACTGAAAATAACCACCCACCAAAAAAAAAATAAAAATAAAAAGTGCATGAGTGAAGTCACTCATTCAGGCAGACGGACAGCTAATGTGTGTGTGTGTGTGTGTGTGTGGGTGTGCACTTTTTGCCTTTGTAGTTGACACCAATGGCTGGCAATTGATTCAAGGTGTTGTCAATCATTCAAGCAGCAAATACAACTCTGAAATCGCGAAAACGCGCAAGGACTAGAGAGCGTAGGTTGCGCGTATGGTGCCCTTGCGACAGCAACTTTTCCACACACACACTCATACCCTGAATGAACGTACAAACACATGTCAAGCACGACAGGGCTAAAAGTTGCTTTATGTTTGTCTTTTTGACAGCGGCGGCGAATTTGGCGGTGTTGGCAGTGTTTGTTAAGGTTTTATTTGCTTGACTTGGCTTCAGTTCACTTGGCTGCCTATTTTGAGTGGCTTCAACAGATTTAAAGGAAAGAAAAAAAAACACAATTTTAAAGTATGAGGAGTCAAAAAAAAAATGCTGTTCTTGAGACATCGTCATCATTTATGTAAAAGTTTTTAGCTCATTTATATCATCTGTTGGCAATTCTTTCACAAGGATATTAATAGAAAATTCCAATTATTGTTACGAGCATACAGGCTACAGCAGGTGCAGCTCATTTTTAAGATTTGAATCATGCGTATTAAACATCAAGCATAGAGACAAAAATGTAAAAAAACCTAATTAAAAATTGTTGGGAACTTTTGAATACAATAAACTGCTAGGAAAAGACTGTCAGGCCAAAACGCTAACATCAATATTACAATTACAATTACTTAAATATCAAACATAATGACAAAATGGTAAAAAAACCTAATTAAAACTCGTCAGGATCTTTGGAACACAATACTGCCAGAGAAGGACTGTCAGACCAAAATGCTAACATAAATATTACAATTACTTAAACCATTACCACTACCATTTCCATTACCATTAACATCGTTCCATCGTTCATCCACAAACGTTACCAATACCAATACCATTACTATAACCACTACCATTACTACTATCATTACCATTCCCATTATCATTACCATTACCATTACCATTACCCAGGGGCGCACCCAGAAAAAAATTTTGGGGGGTGTTTTATATTTTAATTTATAGACTTATTCAAATTTCATATATAATATTTACAGTACAAAGTCAATTATTCTTTTATTTTGTGCCATTGAATTTAATTTGTCCTCAATAATAAAATTGAAATTAATTAAGGCATTGAAATTTTATGAAATTTTAAGAGATTCTTCCAATTTCACATTACTTTCTATGTGGGGTAAGCGTAATTTTCATACGAGATCGCTAATTTGCATTATGATCTTTATATTTTAAATACAAGCTTATAATATATCGAAATTCATAACGATGGCCCCAAAATCTCTGCTGTGATCGTCATTACATGCAGACATATAGACGGAAATAAACCGATATGATTGCACAGAGCCAAAAACCACCACATAAAATCAATAAGACCACCAAATTGAAATATTTTATTAGGTTTTCTTATTAATTTTACCAAATAATAAGAATTTTCCATAAAGAAATCTTTTCAATTCCATAGAGAAAATCTTATTAAAAATTAACAACTACTATCAAAAATCTTATCATGTGGAATCATGTGGAAATTCATTAACACTTAACTTTAATAAGAAAACCTTTTCTTTCACTCTCTAAAGTTAAGGGAGAGACCAGTTTAAAATAATAAGAAAATCTTATTGATCTGCTTTTATAAAATTTTCTTATTAGACACCCTTTTAAGAAGATAATAATGGTGAAAATGCTACTTATTTTTGCTTTCTTTGCTTTAGCTTTCAGTCGTAGTTGTGAAGTGAATTCGAAAAGTTATCCGTCGATTTAAATAAAGTTAAATAAGAAAAATGTTATAATGGAGAATGATATTTGTGTTCCAGAACTTGTTTTCGACGAGACTAAAATTCTCGAAACTCAAGCCATATTTCAGTCGTGGGGCTTGAGTGACTCAATTTCGACTTTATTTAAAATGTACGGTTTGCACTCCAAAGAGGTTCTTGACAAAAGTTGGATATTGAGGATGCCGCCAATTTCTTTGAAGGCCTCGACAGCGGCGGGTATTTTGGTTACAAAGTCAAAGTTCATTTAATTTGAACATATGTATTTAATATTCATAAATAACAACTTTATTTAATAATGCATAGATTTTAATAAAATCTTAACAATGTGTAGATTTGTATTTAATATTATAGGCAGTTAAAAGTATATTTCTAGGTTAAAGATTAGCAAGATTCCGTATTGATTAAAAAGATTTCTTTAATAAAATTTTTAAAGAAATCTTATTAAATTAATAGAATTTCCTTCTTAAATTTAAAAAATAAATCTTATTAAATCTATAAGATTTCTTCCTAAAAAATCAAAAAGGTAACTTTTAAAATCAATGTGTAAATCACATATTTTTAATAAGATTTCCTTACAGTTTTTAAATGTTTTCTCATAAAAAATAATAGGATTCTTCTTAAAATTATATGGTTTGCCCAATAAAAAATTCTCAAAGCTTTGATAAGATTTTCTCAATGGTTTTAATAAGACAATCTTCTTGAATGAAAACGATAGAGAAATTTTATTGATGTTTTTCTATTTTATTAGGTTGTTTTGGCTGTGTGGCTACATTTAAATAAAAAAGAACATTGCTTTGGTAAGAGAAGTTTGACTGATTAAGAGAAGTTTTTTTTTTATAAAAAATAACTAAATAACGATTACTAATTAAACTGCATCTTAATTTTTCGTTAAGATTCTTAAGTTTTGTAGAAAACAAAAATTCAAAATTCGGTCAGCTCGAAATACTCGAAAATACTCGGGTAGCCCGGGTGCTCGAAGAGCTTGAAAATCGAGAGTTCTAGTTTTAACTTCATATCACATTGATAGCGGAACTCGACTTTACAGAGAACAACAGCGTGGTAGGACATGTATGCGTATTAGAGCCCTGCATGAATTTATTCGTTAAACGAATATACTCTGCTTAACTGTTGTACACTGAAAAAAATGTTCACGAATTTTATGTTTAAAAAATAGCTTGCCAATTTCGTCAAAGTAAGAGCAAATGTGTTTTAAACTTTTAAAAAACATGAGAAAAGGCAAATTATGAACACATTGTGTTTCATTTTAAGTTAATGTTTTTTTTTAGTGTAAACAAATGTAGACAACAGATCGTGTAGTAAAGAGAAAATCAGCGCATGAGAATAACTGCTAATTCGTTCTCTGTTCTCACTCAACACACTTCTTACGCTGATCTGAATTTGTGAGTTGTGTTGTTTTTGTTTCTTAATCGAATACTTGAAAAAGTATGCTAATATTCAGCAATGTACTATGGTGCACTGATTAACTGTTAGCGAAATGTGTTCAATTTGAGTTGGTTTCAAAAAAATATTTTTAAATCAAATTAAGTATTGATGAAATAAGTAACATAAAAAATAGCACAATCATTTTTTGTTTTACCTTTTAATGAAATGTAAATTTAATTTTATTTTTAATAAATAGTTATTAAATTTTAATTTGAAGTTTTTCAATCTTATCTTTTCCTAATTAAAAATGCATAATTGTCTACATTATTTAAACATTGCCAAAACATACATGTATATGATGATATTTCAGGCGAAAAAGCATACTCTGGCAGGGCTCTTTTGCGTATACAAAGCATAATTTCATAAAAAACAATAAATAACACCATGAAAGTAGCTTTAAACATTTCAACTTAAATAAGTAATGCTTTATAATTTATAATTGTTTTACTTCATACATTTAATTTTATTTTTAGTCTTTCATTTGGGGGGGGTTTTAACCCCCAAAACCCCTACCTGTGTTCGCCCCTGCCATTACCGTTGCCATTAACCTAATCATCAACATTAACAAAATAATTTCCATTTTCATTTCCACTTCCAAAATCACTGACAATACCATTACCATTACCATAACCATTACCATTGCTATTGCCATTGCTACTATCTTTGAAACTACCATTACAATTGACATTGCCGTTACTATTCTGACCATTATCATTACCATTACCATTGGGATTACCACTACGGCAACCATTACTTCTAGAACATATATAATCAAAATTTAAATAACAAAATCTATAACAATTACAATTAAAGTTTAAATAATAATTACAATTACATACTTCTTTTAGATTGCATTTAAAATTACAATCATAAGCTAAATTACAATTAACATATAAAATTCAAGTTGCAATTACAATAATAAATGCAATTACAGTCACAAGTAAAATTAAAATAAAAATAACAATTATAATTACAATTATAATTGTAATTACAATTACAATTAAAATTGAATTACATTTACAATTACAATAACAATAACAATTACGGTTAAAATTACACTTCCAATTATAATTACAATTATAATATCAATTATATTTACGATTACTATTACAATTACAATTAGAGTTACAATTGTAACTGTAATTAAAATACTGATTACAATTAGATAAACAATTACACTTACATTAACAATTTCAATTCCATTTACAATTAAAATTACATTTACAATTATAATTACCATTACAATTACAATTACAATTACAGTTGCAATTACAGTTACAGTTACAATTACAATTACAATTTAAATTACAGTTACAATCACAATTGCAATTAAATTTATAATTACAATTACAATTACAATTACAATTACAATTAAAAATACAATTACAATTACAATTACAATTAAATTTACAGTTACAATTACAATTACATTTACAGTTATAATTACATATAATATAACAATTAAAATTACAAATACAATTACAATTACGATTACATTTACAATTTCAATTACAATCGCAATTACAATTACAATTACAATTAAAATTTTAATTACATTCACAATTATATTTACAATTACAATTACATTTATAACTATAAAAACAATTAAAATTACAACTATAAATACAGTTTCAATTATAATAACAATTACAATAACAATTACAAATACAATTCAAGTTAAAATTACATTAACAATTACATTTACAATTACATTTACAGTTACAATTACAATAACAATTACAATTACAATTACAATTACAATTACATTTATATTTACATTTACAATTATAATAATAATTACAATTAAAATTAAAATCAGAATTACAATTACAATTATAATTTTGATTACAGTAACAATTACAATGGCAATAACGATTACAATTACAGGTACAACTACACTTACAATTACATTTAAAGTTACGATAAACATTGCAATTACAATTACATTTACACTTACACATACAATTACACTTTTAAATACATTTATATTCACAACTATAATTACAATTACAATTTAAATTTTAACTACAAATAAAATTAAAATCACAATTACAATTACAATTACATTTACATTAACAATTACAATAACAATTACAATTAAAATACCATTTACTTTTACAATTACAATTACAATTATAATTACAATTATAATTACAATTACAATGGCAATTAAAATGGCAATTACAATTACAATTAAAATTACAATTACAATAACATTTACAATTACAATTACAATGACAATTACAATTACAATAACAATAACAATAACATTTACAATAACAATAACAATTACCATTACAATTACAATTACAGTCACAATTATAATTACAAATACAACTACAATTACAATTACAATTGCAATTACAATTACAATTACAGTTACATTTACATACATTTACAATAACAATTACATTTACAATTACAATTACAATTACATTTACAATTACAATTACAATTTCATTTACATTTACAATTATAATTACAATTACAATCACAATAATAATGCCAATTACAACTAAAATTACAATTACAATTACATTTATAATTGAAATTAAAATACAAAACAATTACAGCTACTCTAACAGTTTAGAATATTCTTCAAACATTTACACTTCTTATCAAAATTGAAAATTTAAGCAACAAAAAAGCACATATCCTCTATTTCACTCCTATATCCCGACAGCTGTACGCCTCTTTAGTCCAGCAAAAGCTATGCCAAAGAAAAAATTGAAAGACACATAAAGCAAATCAAGCCAAGGCAAGGCCAGGCCAGGCGAAATGAATGAAGAATGTTAAGAAAATACTGCAACATGGACATGTACCGGAAGACATCTCGCATATTTAGTCCATGAATCTTGTCGACGCTGTCATTGGAAATGAAATTTTCATGTTCTTAGAATATGAGAATCGCCATTCTTGATAAGCAGCGCACAACCAACCCCTTTTTTGTGCTTTACTTTACTTTTCCATAAAGCAAGAGCAAGCAACAAAAAAGCTAAAAAATAAAAAAAAAAATATGGAAACCCCAACTGACAGACAGACACCGGACGCACGCAAAGAAGCTTTTTGCGGTCGGTTGGACTGCGTAGTGTGGAACGTCCTTTTTTTGGGTTGTACTTATTTGCGTGTCTTTTTTGCAGCTTGTGTTCTGTTTCAATACCCTTTTTTTTGAACCATTTTTTTTTTTTTTTGTTTTTGCTTCTGCTGTTTATGACAGTTTTGCGATTTTGGTTTTTATTTTTGCCATCGTTTGAACTCCCTCCCACTCTCCTTTTTCCTTTAGTGCTTTTTTCAATTTCTACTAAGATACCAATTATTTACATATTTTATGTTGTCCCCGAGGAGTATGTGTTCCCATGACGGGTTACTAAAGGGATCTTTTTTTTCAACTTTAAGCCATTTTGAGCTAAGATGCTATTTTAGAACAGTTTGAAAGATGCTCTTAAAAGGTGGTCCTTTATATGCAGCGGAGGGGCTGCTTATAAATATAAAAAAGGGTTAAATAATGAGGTTTAAGATAATTCCTTTATAGATAATTTAGTGACATGCACATAGATATAAACTAGGCAACATTTAATCATTCGAATTAATACCAAAATCTTCAAATATATAAAGTTCATGTAAATATTTGAAGATACATACTATATACCTATAACATTTATATATGGCAGCAGCACTTTTTGTCTTCTCTGGTCTGATATAATGAATACCTACAATTGCAATGAAACAAAAACCTGATAAGCTAAATTGCAACTAAATTAACGATATTTCCTCGTTTTCAATATCCTGAAAGTTATAAATATAAAAGTTATCTAGTTTACTTTCCAATTGTAAGATTATTTCTTGTTAATTTTGGATGACAATGACAATGACACTTACGAAGACTGTGACAATGACACTGAAAGTGACAATGACAATGACAATGACAATGACAATGACAATGAAAATGACAATGACAATGACAATGACAATGACAATGACAATGACAATGACAATGACAACGACAATGACAATGACAATGACAGTGACAATGACAATGACAATGACAATGACAATAACAATGATAATGACAATGACAATGACAACGACAGTGACAATGACAATAACAGTGACAATGAGTTTGACAGTGACAATGACAATGACAATGACAATGACAATGACAATGACAATGACAATAACAATGACAATGACAATGGCAATGACAATGACAATGACAATGACAATGGCAATGACAACGACAATGACAATGACATTGACAATGACAATGACAATGACAATGACAATGACAATGACAATGACAATGACAATGACAATGACAATCACAATGACAATGACAATGACAATGACAATGACAATGACAGTCACAATGACAATGACAGTGGCAATGGCAATTGCAATGACAGTGACAATGACAATGACAATAACAATAACAATGACAATGACAGTGACAATGACAATGACAATGACAATGACAATGACAATGACAATGACAATGACAATGACAATGACAATGACAATGACAATGACAATGACAATGACAATGACAATGACAATGACAATGACAGTGACAATGACAAGGACAATGACAATGACAATGACAATGACAGTGACAATGACAAGGACAATGACAATGACAATGACAATGACAATGACAGTGACAATGACAATGACAGTGACAATGACAATGACAATGACAATGACAATGACAATGACAATGACAATGACAATAACAATGACAATGACAATGGCAATGACAATGACAATGACAATGACAATGACAATGACAATGACAATGACAATGACAATGACAATGACAATGACAATGACAATAACAATGACAATGACAATGACAATGACAACGACAATGACAGTCACAATGACAATGACAATGACAGTGGCAATGGCAATTGCAATGACAATGACAATGACAATGACAATGACAATAACAGTAACAATGACAATGACAATGACAATAACAATAACAATGACAATGACAATGACAATGATAATGACAATGACAATGACAATGACAATGACAATGATAATGACAATGACAATGACAATGACAATGACAATGAAAATGACAATGGCAATAACAATGACAATGACAATGACAGTGACAATGACAAGGACAATGACAATGACAATGACAATGACAGTGACAATGACAAGGACAATGACAATGACAATGACACTGACAATGACAATGACAATGACAACGACAATGACAATGACAATGACAATGAAAATGACAATGGCAATAACAATGACAATGACAATGACAATGACAATGACAATGACAGTGACAATGACAATGACAATGACAATGACAATTAAAATGACAGTGATAATGGCAATTGCAATAACCCTGCAATACTATATTGAATCATAAAATCAGAAGTCAGTAATTTTCTTTTCCTGTGCTTAATAGCACAGCTAACCAGTGTTTGCATCTGTGTGTGTGTGGTTGCCTGAATCCTTGAGTCTTGACAAAATTCCAGCAACAACATCGAAGCATTTGCAACCATCTAACTAGTTTTCCGAAGTCATGTTGTTGTTTGTTATTTGCCTGCAAGCCTACGTAACGCCTCTATAAACTTGCTTCTTCCTCCCTCCCCACTCACTCCACCAAATAACTTGTCTCTTTGCCACTAATGTGCTAGTTTTGAATGCGTTTTCAATAACTACGAGTTCTCGCTCATTCAGCGCAGCTGCTAGTGGCATCACCATCACCGCTTTGTGCACTTTTTGCACCAACACCATGC
This sequence comes from Pherbina coryleti, assembly GCA_943735915.1. Taxonomy (NCBI): domain Eukaryota; kingdom Metazoa; phylum Arthropoda; class Insecta; order Diptera; family Sciomyzidae; genus Pherbina; species Pherbina coryleti. The sequence goes on from OX030950.1 coordinate 173,954,476, forward strand.
TACTCCTAACAATTCTTGGCCAACTGATTGGAGCAAAAAACACAGACATGAGCATTAGACTTTGGACGAGCATTTTGGGGAAGCAACTCTTTGTCGTTGTCCTTATTCAGTGCTTTGTTGTTGTTGTTGTTGTTGTTGTTGTTGTTGTTGTTGTTGTTGTTGTTATCGAATTTATTTGTGCGGCGCATACAAAAGGATTTCTGCTGCTTGTGCTGGATTTTCATACTTTACTGCGATTGCAATGCATGCCACATACAATGGTGCTGGTAACTCAGGGAATTGTGGTTGCTAAATGAAGCTAACGAAGAAGACGTTGCAGCCAACCAATACACATACACACACATTCACATTCCCATACACACACATACTACACATAGCAACTTCTTGCTGCTTGTTCAAAATGTACATGAAAAAAAGTACAAAAAATCACGTACCTCCAGCACTTGGAGCCGATGCCAACAACGGAATCGAATGAAACAGAGCAAATATAATTATATTGCTGCCATATTTTGTGGAATTGTGGACAACGGTTTGAAGCAGCCAAAGAAGAACACATAATCATTATTTGCTGTCTTCATTCTACTGCGTTTCCTCTCCATCATTGTCAGAGTGCGGAATCTTGAATGGCAAATCCTGAATGCTGGTTACTACTGACTTTCGTATTGTTGCTAGCGACCGGAAATCTCTGCTGAAACGGAAACGTTCAATGACAGCAGCAAAGATTACAGTAACGGAAATCGTTGCAGTCGCATTTGCGACTGAAGTTCTCAAGAAGCAGTGGCGCATCTGGCTGGGAGACACCGCAGTAGAGTGGGTTGCTGCTATGTTGACAATAGTTAAGTTTTTTTTTTTTTTATTCGAAATCAGCGCCCAAAAGCAAGCAATAAACAATCATCAACATTTTATCAGTTCGCATGCAAGTGACCGCAATCATTTCTCACTTGAATTCACTGTGCGTTGGCAGCTGGCTTCATTTAATAAGGACACACACAAAAAAGCAGTTATCTTTGATAAATATATATCTGAATATATATATATAAGCCAAACAAACAATTTCCACAGCTTAACATATCTATTTTTATTATGTCAAGAAACCTTAAGTTGAATATTTCAATTGTCTGCCACAAATACGACGCATCCGCAGTGAGTGATGAATTGCCATATTAAAGAAAAAACAAAGCAAATAAGAGCAGGCATCAGAAAAAATAAACAAATTATACACTCTCAAACAGTTTTCTGACATATCCTTTTCCGTCGGCTTGCTACCCAGTTCTTGTTGTCTGTCTTCTGCTCTGTATGCCTCTTTGACTGGTCATCAATAAAGTTTTTCATTTATTTGTCCCTTTTTTTTTGTTTTGATTTTTTGTTTGACCCCCCTCTTCTGCTTTTAAGGATCAACTGCGGATGTGCCTAATCTTCTATAGCAATAATTCAATCCATCCGTTGACCATATCCGTTGCTTGTGCTTTATTGCCGCCTCAAGAAATCTTTCTTTTTCATTCCTTCGTAGTTTCCGTTTCACTGCACCGTCTAGCTTTGAAGTATGAATAATGCGTTCTTCTTACACACAGACATAGAGTTAAAAAAATCTCTTTATTGCAAAAAATTTAATGTTTCGTTGGGCAGCGAACAAGAAATAAAGAAAATTATAATTTCCGAAAACGTTATGTGAATCCACAATTTAATGGCTTTTTCGCTTTTTCTGAAAACATAATTTCTTCAAGGAAGTTGCCCTAAGAGAGCGTTTACACGGAGCAATGGGTTCATTGCAAGCATTTTTTTAGTAACAATATCGAAGAAGCACATCCTGATTTATTGGTTCTGATTGACTCTCAACTATATTCGTAGTAAAATAAAAATATTTGAATGTAATACTTTTTTCGATTTGGAGTTGAAAATATTCTTCTTCGGATTTACCCAGAAGTATTGTAGCAACTCAGAGCAATCAATGTATCCAATAGAGTGTTTCATTATTGGATGAAATGTAAGGTGTGGAATAACGTTGATCACGTTTTTTTTTTTTTAAATTCCATAAAATCATTGGGTGCCAAATCGGGGCTGTATGGCGGATAGCATATCAATTCGATTGTTTGGCTGGTCAAAATGATTTATGTTTGAGCTGGTGTCTCATACTGCAAAAAACTTCGCATCTTCTTCGATTTTTTTTTTTTCAAATTTCTCCGATGACTTATGACTAACAAATGGTCTGTAGCATTCAGACCGTTCTACGTTGCTCTAAGGACACTGTCGCCAAATGACCAGAAATGGCGGGGAAACAAGTAACCATTTGGTAAAAATGGGTCGCTGAATCCAAATCCGTTGTCAGAATTTCAAAACTGTGAAATTTTTAACCCTTTAGGGTTGCCACCTAAAAATTTTGAAATTCTGACAACGGATTCGGATTCAGCGACCCATTTTTACCTAGTATTTGCCCCAGCATCGAATTCGTAAAAATAAAAAAAGTAGGTGGCAACCCTATCAGCCATCTTGAAGTTTAAAATTCTGACATCAGATTCGAAACCAGCGACCCCCTAGAACTGTTGGATAATGTTTAAAACTCTTAAAAAAGCATTTTTTTTTGTTGTTATCCGACAATCGTTTAACGAATAGTTGTTTCGGTTTCACGTATGTCTCTTCGTCGCTCAATCGTTTTGTTTTGTTAATGGTTTCGCTAGTGACAGAAAAACAAAACAGACGCCCAATCGTTCTTTTGTTGTTTGAATCGTTTTTGGTTCGTTCGCTTGATAGATCCGAACGTAACAAAATAGAACGATTCGTGTTTGTTCATTTGCGTTCTCTGGTCCCAATAAATACACTTTAAGTCAACATTTCAAAAATTGTTCATATAATTTTTCTATTCATGTTTGTCCTTTGTATTGATCTAGGATATTTTTTCAAAATTAATCAATGCATCATTTCAGCCCATTGCATGGTAATAACAGTTAAAAAAGAAACAGGATCTACCCATATTTGAATGAGATACGCCCCAAAGTTGTGAATAGGAAGATTGTTAGATTCCAGAATTTTTTTTCAGATGCAACAGTGTTCAGATTTCGTTAAAAATTATGGGTATTTTTCACAAAAATCGCTATAAATCCGCTATTTTCAGGAAATTTTAGAATATTTATTTCAGCTTCAAAAAAGCTTTCGCCAAAAAAGCCGTTGATTTTTTGCGAAAAAGTGTTTTTTCAAATCAAAACAGCTGGCAGACGGTTACGTCGATTTCGATATCCTTTTGGACTCAAGATCTACTTGAATCCAGCTCCCAGAATATGAGTGTTAAGGCTACAAAGAGATTGCTAAATCTACAAAGATGTCAACTGGTTCGGTGGTTTCCAATTTACATAATTATGTGGGTATGGAAAAGCTGTTTAGAAGATGGATGTCACGGGTGTTAACAATTGACCAAAATGAACAACGAGTTCGTGATTGTGTGATAAAAAAAAAATAAAAAAATATTTCTGTGTCCGCCACGCACGGTAGAAGTGAAACTTTAACCCAAAAAGTAGAGATTTTAAGTGGTTAATTTATTTCCTCTTTGATATAGTCTTCCTTAAAAAGTCCCATTTCATATAATGGCAAGAGTAGATTAAATCGAAAAGTTTAATGTTATCAAAATACATAAGAAAAACTTCAAAGTTATACAATCACACCAAACCCATCATACCATACCATAACATACCATGCCATACCATACCATACCATACCATACCATACCATACCATACCATACCATACCATACCATACCATACCATACCATACCATACCATACCATACCATACCATACCATACCATACCATACCATACCATACCATCATTTCATTACCATTATGCCACCATACCATACAATCATACCATACTATCATCCTATGACGTCATACTGTATCATAAAACTATGTGATATGTGGAATTTTATATCAAAAACATAAAGATATAAGGAAAATAAATGCTTTACAGAAATATACTCTGTGTACTTTTTATTTCTTGGTGAGCACACTGTATTTTAAACAAACAGCACTTTATTCCGCCCTTCTGCCGTTATATAAAGAGTGCATGATCAGCTCTGAACACACTCTATTGAAAATATCAAAGATATGCTCCATATGTGGCGAATTTTTTTTCATTACCGTTTCATTACGAATATATCGATTTTACTCCCTATACGTGGCTAAAGAAGTTTCACTTCAAAAATGTAAGAAGTTCTTCATTCTCAAAGGAATTATGCTTTGGAAGGCAATACTCAAGGAATTATGCTTTGAATTGCTTTCCCATTCACCCTAGTATCCAAATATGGCTCCCTTCTACCGTAAACTTTTCCCAATCTTAAAAGATGGCTCATTGAAAAAAGCTTGGCATCAAATTAAAAAGTTAAATTGGGGACCGAAACGTGTTTTGAAGAAATTGACCAACCGTACTATACAAAATGTATCAAAATGTTGTAAAACAGCTGGACGTAGTGTATTGACCCAGCAAAAAATTTCGAAGTTTAACAAAAACTCCAGTTAAAAGAAAAGTTAGTTTCAATAATAAAAAGGAATTTTGTGATTTTTTTAATCACACCAAAGATTTATTGAACAACCTAGTATACCTGCTGTCTTCTCTACACTTCTCGTTTTAGCTTTTGAATATCATTATGTTCTTGTTTATTTCAACGTAATGGCATCTTCAGTCATTAAAATAGTATCTTTTCATCTGAAAATGGTAGTTATTTCATCGTACCATCTAAAATAGTACTTACTTGTAGGATAATTTTCCCACGTCATAGTTATAAAGCACTTTTTTGTCTACTACGTAATTGCTTACTCAATTATATTATGATTGGCACTTGACCATGCAATGCAATTAACTCTGATTAAAAATTCAATTTTAACTGACAGAATCAGCTTTCGTTAAGGAAAAACAGTTAAAATAAACGATGAGTTGACAATAAAAGAAGAGAAATTAAAAAAAAAAAAAAAATACTTTAAAAAGGTCAATGCCATTAATTTTAAAGGGGATCAATTTTTTGGTGTCTGTTACGGAGTTTTTGTTTATATATATGTATAAATAATTTATGTCGTTAAAATTAAACTAATTGAGCGTAATGAGGATTTGAACTAAGACAAACAGCAATTACTTGGTTTTATTATATAACTGCTGATGAAGATTGTGAAAAGAATACAACACGGAGAGAAAAAAAATTAAGCATTCTATGCTTGAATCAAGCAAATAGGCTATCAGTTTACATTCAAGCATAAATTTCTCAATTCAATCATTATTTTGCTAGAATTGAGCAAATTTAAAACACGTGATATTAAGAAAAAAAATGGTTAATTCAAGTAATATTTGCTTAAAACTCAAGAATATTTTTTCTATATTCAAGATTAATATTTGCTTGAAGTAAGAAAAATTTGCTTGTCTCAAGTTACAATTTTCTGAAAACTAGAATAAATTTCCTGATTTGAGAAATTGATTTCTCCTGAATTGAGATAATACTGCACGCAAAGAAAAAAAAAAACATAACGCATATCGCCAGTTTGCCGCAAACAAAGTTCGTTTGTCGTGCTTAAAATCGTTATTTGCAAACGTTTCAACAGTTGTCATAATAATAGTCAATTGCGAGAAATGCGTCATTTAGTTGCAGGAAACTGATTTCGTTTGTCATAAACGCGAGTGATTTTCAAATTGCAGCAATTGAAAAATTTGTTTTTCCCAACTGAAAACTTTGTTTGTTTTCCCTTCGTTGTATAAACACAACGCTTATAGTTCAGAGTTACTTTTTGGACAAATTGTTACTTTATCAGCAAATTGCTAATTTGCTTCATTCGCGGATGAAGATAGCAACAGAGGTGCGATGAGTCAATCCATAAAAAGATGGACGGACAAAGGGAGAAAGATAATTTATATAATAAATAATAATGACTGAAATAGCTTTCGGTACATATGTTACATAAGATATATTTTTAAGTTGATGACAACTGAATATTCGTTTAAGGCAAATACAACTCGAAAACGAAATATAGTTGGTGAATTTTTCAGTTGCGATAAACGAAAAATTGCTTTGCGTGTAGAATGTTTTCCTTGATATTAGAAACTTAACCCATTTCTTCCCGGCGTTGCGTTCACGCAACACGAAGTTTAACTTCACAAAATGCAGTCAAAATGAATTAATTCAACAAAACTCATTATGTACGTTTTAAAAGGCATTCACAAGCTCTCTGTCTACATTTTTTTTTTTCAAAATTGGCGTAACTCTTCTTGAAAAAATATTAATTTCCAAAAACATGTTTTTTTTCGACATTTTTTAATATTTTTTAAAAGGTGTAAAAATATAGTAAGTTAAACTTTTGTGTACATATTCTGGTATGCCATTTATGTGGGATTCACATTTTTTTTTTATTTTTTGAGCAAATAAGACCTATGACATAGCCGTGAACGATTTGTTTGCCCGTTGCTCTGACGCAACTTTGGGAGTTCCCTGCTTAAGTTCGTTTTCTATCAAATATGCTCACAGAAGAAGTAACCACGCATTTGCTATGTCACGCACTGATTTGAAAAAATTTATTGGTATCCTTATATTTTCGGGTTATCACTCTCTCCCTCAAACAAAATTTTACTGGAGTTTAAATGAAGATAAAGGAATCCCTCTAAAACGCACTGTAATGTCACGGAACAGATTTGATGAAATAAAGAAGTTCATTCATCTTTCTGATTATGAAATGTTAGACAAATCTGATTAGTTTTCCAAGCTAAGACCTTTTTTCAATGAACTAAACAAACGGTACATTCAGTTAGCTATATTTTCCCATAAGATATTGATTGATGAAGAGATGGTGCCATATTTTGGACGTCATTCTGCTAAGATGTTCATAAGAGGAAAACCAGTAAGGTTTGGATTCAAACTATTGTGTAAAGCCTCAGCTGAAGTATATGTGTATCAGTTTGACCCTTATGGTGGTGCTTCACGGAAAACTGATGATAATCTGGGTCTATATGTGAAAGAGTTGTAACAAACTTATTGAAAGTTGTTCATGATCATTAAAGTTGTTCAAATCATCTCGTCTTTTTTGATAATTTCTTCACAAGCCATTATCTTATTACCTTTTTGTCAGAAATGAAATTCTTTGCAGCTGGCACAGTATGAGAAAACCAAGTGGCTTCGTGCCCACTTCAAACAACCAAGACCTTAGCGAAAAAACCAAAAGGGACATTTGACTATAGAATTGATGACAACAACAAAGTATTCGCTGTTAGGTGGCATGACAATTCTGTTGTAACAGTTGTTACTTTGGTACCCTTGAGCCAATAATGAATGTAAAGAGATACAACCGAAAGGAAAAAAAGCATAACATAGTCCCTCAACCAATTGTTATCCATCAGAACAATCATGACATGGGAGTTGTGGATTTATACGACATGGCATTGCAAAGTATAGAATCAGAACTAGAGGCAAGAAATGGTGGTGGCCATTATTCAACAATGGAATTGGCAGTGCTGTTGTCAATACCTGGAAAATGTACCAGCTGGCAACAGGCTCTACCATCAGTAAAAATTGATTTCAGGCCCCAGATTATGTTATGTCTTTTGAAAGCTGAAGAACCGGATCTAGACGAAAACTTTCCACAGAAAGGGCGTCCACAAAAATAAAGTGCCAGAACAAATAAGAAAGGACAGAACTGACCATAAAATAATGCGCAATGAAGAAAATGCAAGAAAGAGATGCAAGATCTGCAAAAGTCAAGCTATCTACATATGCCAGAAATGTCCGGTTCACCTTCACACGGAGTGTTTTTCAAAATATCACGAGTGATGCCATCTATTTTAATTAAATCAACAACTTTATACATTTTGGGTTAATAAAATCATATGTTCTAAATAATAAAATTTATTATTTTTTACCAGAGAACTCCCAGTGTTGCGCCAGCGCAACATTAGATGTGATGCAAATGGCAACACATACAAAAATTGTTTAACATTTTTTTTCTTGATTCAATTGTTCTTACGTGGAATTGATGAACAAATTCATTATTTTTTCACTATTTCTATTTTCGGGAAGAAATGGGTTCATTTCTTATTATAATTAAAGTCTTTCAGAAATTTTGCATAGAAATTTTTCGTTCACCGCAACTGAAAAATTTGCCAACTACACTTTGTTTGCGAGTTGTATTTGCCACAAACCAATATTCACTTGTCAACTTAAAAATATATCTTGTATATGTATACCACCTTGATCAAAAAGTTCCCGAAATTTATTTAGGAAATTAAAAATACAAGATTATACGTCAAAATCGATATTGCTCCCTTCAAAGTACTTCCCATCGGCTGCAACGCACTTGTGCCATCGCTTGATCCAATCCTCGAAACATTGTTTTATATTCGGTTTCGGTATGGCCATCAGAGCCATCTTCGATTTTTCCATGATCTCATCTTGGATGCTGAAACGCGTTCCGCGGAGCGGTTTCTTGAGTTAAACGAATAGGGAAAAGTCGCAGGGAGCCAAATCAGGTGAATTCGGTAGTAGTTGAATGGTATTCTTTTCGTTTTTAGCCAAATGTTCACGGATAACGATGGCATTGTGCGTTATCGTGGTGAAGATCCACGGGTTGTTTGCCCACAAATCCGGTCTTTTTTGGCGAATTGCTTCACTTAAATGTTTCATAACGCCCAAATAATACTCCTTGTTGACTGTTTGGCCTTGTGGAAGGAATTCATGATACACAACACCCTTATAATTCATGAAAACTGTGAGCATCGCCTTCTTTTACGACTGAAAACGACGTGGTTTTTTCGGTCCCGGCTCATACGGTGCACGCCATTCACACGCTTGATGTCTGGATTGCGTATTATACTCATAAATCCACGTCTCGTCTCCAGTAACGATTCATTTAATGAATGTTGGGTCTGATTCGGCCTTGAATATTATGTATTTTGCGACGTCAACGCGGTTCTTTTTTTTCATGAAATTCAGGTCTTTCGGCACCAGCTTTGCAGCGACACGTCTGCGGCCCAAATCATTAACCAAAATGTCTCGAACGGATCCAAAAGCAATTCCAAACTCCTCTCCCATCTCTCTAATGGTCAATTTGCGGTATACGGTCATCCATTCTTTGATTTTGTTGATGTTTTCTTCGGTTTTCGATGTCGATGGCGTAGTGGCAGTTCATCATCGTTCACGGACTCACGGCCACTTCTAAAAACGTTCGTGCCACTGATAAACAACTGTTTTCTTCAGAGTATCGTTGCCGAAACACATTTCTAACATTTGCAATATCGTCGCCCCATTGAAACCGTTTTTAAAGCAACATTTAATACAAAATCGTTGCTGCAAATTCAATTCCATTTTTAAAATCGTACAAAATCAAAAACACGCACAGTAACAAATGTACTCAATATGGCGTCACTTTTACAAATGTCAAGCTATCAAGCTGAAAATTTCATAGAATGTCAATGACAGATGTGGCCTACTAACAAAAAAGAGAACTCAAATCGGGTGACAGAGAGCACCACACGGTGGCGATTTCGGGAACTTTTTGATCAAGGTGGTATACCGCAAGCTATTTCGGTCATTATTATTTATTATATTAATTGTATTTCTGATTATGCCCGTCCGTCTTCTTATGTATTGTACTAATCGCACCTCTGTTGCTATCTCCATCTGCGTATTAAGCAAATTACCAATTTGCTTATATAGAACAGTTTGTTCATAAAGTAACTCTGAATTATAAGCGTTGGGTGTATACAACGAAGGAAAAAACAAAGAAAGTTTTCAGTTGGGAAAAACTAATTTTTCAATTGCTGCAATTTAAAAATTATTCGCATGTATGACAAACGAAATTAATTACCTGCAACTAAATGATGCGTTGCTCGCAGCTGACTAATTTTATGACAACTGTTGAAACGTTTGCAAATAACGATCCCAAGCACGACAAATGAAGTTCATTTGCGGCAAACTGGCAATAAACTTTATTTTTTCTTTGCATGTACCATAACCAATCGTAAAAAATTACTCGAATATATTTAATATATCTTGTAGATGCTTTCATGTTTCCAAGTAAAGTAACAGATAAGACAATGCGCCTTCGAACCATGACATAGTTTGTCAATCCCCACCATCTTCACCATGTTTTCATTAGACATGTTGTGAATTATAAACATGTCAATGTAAGTTGAAGTGAGAAAAATGAAAATTGGCTTTTTATTTTTGATTTTAATTTGTTTCTTAGCAGATGTAAGTTTTAAAGTCATTTTTATGACATTCGAATGACAAAGGTGGAGGCTTCAATTATTTACACTATTTTGTTCAAGAAACATTTTTGTGCTTCGACTAAACGGACTGAATATTAGATGAAAATCTTGAGTAACACAAATAAAGCTCAAATAAATAAAGCTTAAATAAATAGAGCTTTTGTTCATTTCAGCAATATACCAAGACTTGAATTGTACTGATTCAATAAGTGATTCATCCATTGTTATTTTATTTATTTAACATTATTTTTATTGCATACATATTAAATGATCCTTAACATTTTGATTTGAGTTCATAGCGCTTTAAGCGCTCTCTTAGAGAACTGAGCTTCTTTTTGAAAAGCTCATTAAATTGTCTTTTTCCTATCGATGATTACCATCATATTCGATGGCAGCAGGCAAAGAGAAGACAATTTGATCAACCCCATGATTTGCGCATAAAATAAGTGGAAAAAAGCAAAAGAAAAAAAAAAACACAAAAAGGTTAGCAGATAACAACGAATTTCTAGGCTAAAACTACACCAATTCCCAGCAATTCTCATTCACTCAACGACTACGTACCAGGAATTGAGTTGATTTCCGAAAAGCAACAGAAAAACACGTACACAGCAGCAGCAGAAGATGCGACGATATAATTTCGTAGAACATTTGCACGAAGCACAAAATTATTATAGTTGGCTTTCAACAGACTGAAAACTGTGGAGTTAGTCGAGTGGGCTAGGCATCGCACACTCCACCATGGCCACCACCACCCAGTTCAGGCCTAGTTCGTTTGCTGTACGTTCATCTTTGCGTTCGGCCATTCCTTGACATTCACTGTTCATAGTTCATGATTTGATGCTATGCTTGCTGGCTATGCTTTATACAGCGCAGCCAGAACGTGCTGCATTTGCCACACTTTAAACCGGAAACAGCTAACAGTGGCTGCCGCCATTGTTATTTCGACAGTGATAATAAAAGAACAGAGGAAAAAAAAAAGAGAAAAACAAATAGCAAAATAGACAGAGATTCAAAAGCCATTTTCTTGCTGCTGAACTATTTTATTTTCATGATTATTATTAAGCTCAACAAAAGCCAAAGCTCGAGCCTCTAACACAAAGGCTTGTCGGTGGTGGTGGTGGTGGTGGTGATGGTTGGTACCTTGGCTAGCTTTGCGGTTCACTAGCCGCATTTGTCGTAGGTCCAGCTCTGCTGTCGCTTGCAAATCGTCGCATATCGTTTTGTGCTCGTAGAGACAGAAAAATTTAATATTTTATTCATAGAACATCGTTCGAATGATAATGACGGTTGGCACACTACCTAGGCTAGCTAAGCCCGTTTTACCCCACTTTTGGGCTTGTCAGCCCAAAGAAATTATTTATTTTTTTGTCCTTTTGCTACTTTGAGGATAAACATTGTTTTGTTGTTATTTGACTGCTCTATGTGCTGTTTTATTTTTGCCTGCGGTTATATTCATCTGTCTGTATGTTGGTCGGTCGGTTGGTTTGTCTGTCCTGCTTGGTGTATGTCAGCTAGTTTGTTATGCTTGCGCTGATCCTTGTAAGTTGACAGAAATTTCATCCTTTTAAAATAATATCAAGACATTGTTTTGTTTATCTACTTTATTAAATATTTATTTTTATCTTTAAGCCATGTCCGAAAATAATCCTTAAATGATCCTTTATGTTATGTATGAGAAATTTTAATGATGCTATTTAAGGTGAACCTCTTTTGACCCTTACCCATTTTTTTGGCAGATGCAAACGTTTTAAACAGGACGATGAGAAGAAAAAAAAACCCCCCGACTACAAATGGTTGGTTAATAGCTTGCCTCGATATATGTGCCAAATCCTTTTACATACACACATACACACACTCACTCACTCACACCCCCTATAGTTTATATATAGCTGGTCGCTTTAGTTGTGACTTTTTCTAAACGAAAAAATAAACGTTTGAGCACGAAGAATGGCTATTATAATCACTTTATTGCCAAAGGAGGAAGAAGATGTGAAAGAAGATTTTATCCTTTCTTCAAAAGCATCATCCTGCGATTTAGAATCCACAAATTATATTTTGTAAGAAAAGGTTTTTTCTTTCATGCGGATACCTTTTATCTGGCCAATTTTTGTGTATCCTTACTCTGCCCACCCCCGTCCCCCCTCTTTGCCATTCTTGCTCATGAATGCAAATTAAGAAATTGGAAAAAAAAATCCTTTTAAAACATATATAAAAGCTGCATTCAGCTAAGGCGCATCCGTTTCTCCGTGTTATGCGCCATATTTTACCGAATTTATTCATTTCAATTTATTGCATAACGTAAATATTCGTTTTATGCAAAGCAAATATTTATTGTATAATTTTTTGTTTTCCTTTTTTGAATTTTTTTTTCATGCGTTGTTGTTGTTGTTTTTATTTCACTAGATTGGTTTATTTAGTCAACCAAGCGTTACCTGTTTGTCGAACATATTGAGCGCTTCGACACGGTTTGCCTAGCCAAATGCAACAACGACAACAACAACAACAACTACAACAACATCTACAACAACAACAACAAATCTGCCTGTTTTTATTTGCCATTTGAAAAAAAAAAATAAGCATTTATTACGTTTGACCAGACAAAAACTGCTGTTTGATTTATGTTTCTTTTTTGTTTTTCTAAAAAAATTAAAAAATTTATTTAAAATAAAAATAACCATAATTTTCGCACTTGCAATTATTTACACTTACATTTTTATGTCTATTGCATGGAACTGTTTGTTATTTACAGGGTGTAACATTTGATATTTTGCTGAATCGTTTGGTGTATTTCTGAGGATTTTCAAAAACTTACAAATCAAATCAAAAATATACAGAAAATTTATAGAATGAAAGAATCCATAATAGTAAAAAAAAAACATTATTTCCAATTTTTCCAAATTTATTTCCAATTTTTCCAAATTTATAAAAATAAAGATGATGATTAGCACGAAGTGAAAAAATAATGAAGTCAAAATGAACTAACCCCATCTTATTTCTTTCATCTTTTCTGGAGAAAACTTTCCTAATATTTTAAGCGATTTGAAATGTGTTGGAGATAAAATTAATCCCATTGCATAAAGAGCAAAATTGCTTGCCCGTTCTAAGTCCGTCCTTAATATTTTCTTGATTTTTTTTTTCATTTGTTTACAGTAGTAAAAAATATTCCACTTTACCAAAACCTTACTTTACATTATCATACCTTACTTTGCCTTGCCTTACCTAACCTTAACTTAGCTAAACTTAACTTAACTTAACTTAACTTAACTTAAGTTAACTCAACTCAACTCAACTTAACTACAGGTATTTACAACTTATAAATACTACAGGTATTTACATCTTAAAGAATATAAACTCGTCGTCCGCTTCGTTCCGTAAAGTGCTGAATTTTTTTAAAAACCGTTAAAACCCAAAAAAACTGGTAAAACCTTCATAAATCCTAAATTTTTCATGATATCGCCATGAAACTTGGTACATAAGTTTATCTCTTCTATTTTAATGTCAGGTTTAAAATCGGATAAGAACTGCGCCTACTTCCCATACAAAGTGACGTCATCAACATGGTAAAACATTTATAAATCCCATAGTTTTTAAGATATCGACTTGAAACTTGACGCATACATTGTTTTCTTTAAAGTCAATGCTAAAAACTATCAAAATCTAGCAAAAACCACTATTACCTCGCATATAAATGACTTATATCCATGGTATCCGCACCATAAAATATTAAAACATGGTGCAATTGCTATTGAGAATGCTATTCTTCCTATTGGCCAGCTTTCAGAAGAAACAGCTGAAGCAAGAAATAAACATTTTCGAGAATATCGTAAAAGCTATGCAAGGAAAGCTTCAAGAGAATATTGCAATACTGATATGCTTCATCGATTGCTCTGAACTTCTGATCCTCTTTTAGCTGGAATAAGGACCATGCCGAGGAAGAAAACAAAACCATTTCTTAAGGAAACTTTGAAAATGCTTTTGCCCGCGGAGCACTCACATACTATCGAAATTGAAAGTGAGCCATCTGAGGAAGACGAATCATTTTCTGATGACCTTTTTCCGGCTTGATTCATTAAATCAGGATTGGTTTTTAATTCATTTCTATTGTTTTATTTATAAATCGATTTTCATTTAATTTGTATATTCAATCAACCATTGAACACTTTTTTCAATAATAATAATTGTTGTATGTAAAGCTGTTGTAAAAGTATCATCTTTTTTATGGAAATTTTATCAGGAATTATAATTTTAAATAAAAAATATAGGCTCACACAGTATTTTTTTGACAAAAAATGATTTTAAACTCAAAAATTGTGAATTTTTTCCAAAATTTTCTGATTTGACCAGAAAAAAATTTCAATTTCACTAAAATTTCTACTAGTAATGTATATCGTTGGAAAGTCCATGAAAATATCTTTCTAAATGTCTTTAAAGAATGATCTACATCAAAAATTTTCGTTGCTAGAGCATTTTTAGTGAAACAACCTCCTATAACATACAAATTAACCCATAGCTGCCCAGGGGGTTGATATAGACCCCCATGTTTTTGCATTTCCTATAGTTTAAAATCATAAAAATGTAAAATCAATCATAAATTGTTCTGGATATTTCAATGTGGGGCGTTACAAACGGAGTGACAAAATTAATATACCCCTTTTATGTTTTATAAATGGTGGGTATAAAAATATTTTGTTTTTTGCTGATAAGGCAATAACTGTTGGCAACAGTTTTGATAAAATATTATGTTGTGAATGAATATAATTTTGTTAAGTTTAAATAAATCTTAATTTTGCAGTGATAACTTATGAAGTTAGCTTATTTTATCTTAACTATAAATTAAAAAAAAAATAAATGACTTTTATTCATAATTCTGTGAAAGATATAATGAAAAGAAAATTAAAATTATTTAAAATACAGGTTGCAACCCTATTCTGCTTAACAAACTACGGAGTCGAACGCTCTCTCTCAAGTTCAGCAAAGTAAACAAAACTTAAGAAACTGAACGAAAGGAAAGCTTACGCACAACTTGGGCGACTCTATGTAATGCCGCACAAATTCGTACTTTTGCTCTCTTGCTTTTGTTTGCTTACGCATAACTTGGTTGAGCCTTTACTAGTTATACTTGACTTTACTTAGCTTAACTTGTGAAAATATTTGATAAAACCAATATAAATAAAAAGTATTGGGAAGTTTCTATCTAAACGAAAGAATAAAGGTCACTCGTATATGATAAAATAGATGGGATTAAAGGGTGCGTTATACCTCCCATATAACTTTGATAGTTATTATAGTAAAAATCGCGATATTTTAGTAGTTATGGTGGCAATATATTATAATTGGAAAGATGTGTTCATATTACAAAAACCAATCATAAAAACAAATATGTCTGATATTTAACAGCGGGGTGTGGCACTTTTCAATGGCTTGCTTTTTTTGACATTTCATATAAAAAATAATTAAGGAAATAATTGAGTGCAGCAGGCCCTCTAGAATGAGAGATTACACAAAGTCTTTTTTTAAAAATACTAAATTTTCTAAAATTTGCCGAAAAATAGCGGATTTAAAGCGATTTTTTTTAAAAAATATCCAAAATTTTGACCGAAATCTGAACTCTTTTGTTCAGAAGTAAAAAACACCTTACTACACATGTTTCACTTGATTAATTCTTCTTACTCACTAATCTAGCATTCCATTCCGAGGCAATGTATAATTCACTAAATAGGTGTAACACTTGAAATCCTTGGTAAGAGGATAATATAAAAAATACATAAAATTTAACAAGGAATGCACTAAAGAGCTGCATAGCACCTGCATAGAATAAAACACATAACTACTGTGCAGTACTCCCATGTACTGCATTTCTTCAGTAAAGACTTACTGTTCAGTAGTGCAGTGCGTTCTACATCAGTTTGGTTTTGCTACAGTGCACTGCAGTGCTTGAATATTCTATTGTTATTGCTAATGAATGCTTGAATGTTCTCTCGCTGTATGTGTATGTTCGTGCAATGTATGTTCTATGTATATCAAGAGATCTCTTTGGTGGTACAGTGGTTGTTAAAAACAACAGACCAGCAGAGAGGAAGTTTTTGAAAGTGTTGTTGAAAATTATGAGAATTTTTATGATTTTTATTTTTATAATTATTTATAAACTCTATTAAAAATTATCTTTGAAGTGTATTTGGTAAAAATTATTGAAACTAAACAAAGTTTTAATCTTGCTTAGGTTTCTAAGTTATTTTAACCTAGAGCTTATGCATATCTCGAATACAACAAAGTTTATTTATTTGCCGTTATGTCTGTAGTTAAAGCTAATTTTTAAGCTATTTTATAGGCTTATTCTTAATTAATTAATTGCATTTTTATAAATTGACGATGAAAGAGTGAAGCTGTTAGGCACACTAGACCGTACCTCAAAAAAAAGGTCGCCGTATTTGAATAAAGAAAATTATGGCATGGATCACATAATTGCAATTAGTTGCGACGGAACACCTACCAACACCTGCTACAAAGGAGGAGTTAGAATGTGAAAAAATAAAATCATATGTACCAAACTTTAAAATCCGACTGTAAACATCAGAGATATGAAGAAGTATGTCAATCGCGACCCCTACGTTCGCTCAAAAAAAAAAAAGCGCCGACTTCAAAGCTTTAATGTTCATAAAGCAATTAATATATTGATGATAATAAAACAAAATATAAAAAATGAAAATGATAAGATTTCTGATGATAAGATAAGATAACTTTTAAAATTTGACTAAGAAATTAATGGGAAAAGTTATTTAAAATTATTTTTAGCTTTGTAGTCATTATGAAGTCGGTTTTTTTTGTAAAAAAGTTTTTATTTCTTCCTTTTTAGAGAATATGAATTATTTTATGTAATAATATTCTTGAGGAAAATTTCAAACATGAAACTTTGTTCTTAAAAAATTTGTTTTATTAATTCCTGAAAGTTTGTTGGGTATTTTCCATTTCTGTTTCTTTGCAATTTGTAGTGCCACTCCCTTTATCTAATCCCTCTCACTTTATTTACCGTACCTTATAATGATTCTACCTAGTCATGTGCCAAATTTCAGTTTCCAAGTATCAATATTAACCGTAATATAGTACTTTCCTTAAAGTGCCACACCCTGTGTACAATACCGCTCACTTTTTTAATGATTCTACCTACCCACCTACCTGCATACCAAATATTAGTACTCTAGTGTCAATATTAACTAAGATATAGTATTTTTATAATATTGAAACGCCCCTTTGTTGAATAACGCCCACTTTTTTGGCCGTAATTTGTAATAACTGTACCTACCCATGTACCAAATTTCGGCACCTTAGTGTCAATATTATTTGATATATAGTGTGTTTCTAATATTGCCACACCCATTTGTTGAATAACGCCCACTTTACTTACAGTAATTTTTAAAAATTGTGCCTACCCCTGTACTTAATTTCAGTACCCTAGTGTCAATACTATTCGAGATACAGTGTTTTTCCAATATTGCCACACCTCTTTGTCAAATAAAGCCCACTTTATTGATCGTAATTTGCAATAATTGTGTATGTTTACTGTAATAATTATAATTTACCAGTATGTTTACTGTAAATTTCAGTACCCTAGTGTCAATATTAACTGAAATACAGTTTTTTTCTTATATTGACACGCCCCTATGTCAAATATCGCCCACTTTTTTAAAAAAGGACCTATCTGCGTTCATGGTATCTATCTGTGTACAAAAAATTACGGAAATCGGGCAAGTGTTTTAGGAGTTGTCGATGTACATACATTTAAAAAAAAAAAAAAAAAAAAAAAAAAAAAAAGCGGACAAACCAACGAACTTGAGAACCTCCTCCTTTTTGAAGTCGGTTAAAAATGCGTCATATTCGCTGGTATACGGCGCACGTTTTTATTTTTGCATAGGAGGTGGTACGGTCTAATGCCCACGTAGATGTTCAGGTATGTATGTATGCATGTAAGCATGTTCAGGTAATTATAGTATTACAAATAAAAATTAAAAAAAACAATCGACGAAATTTTGAATTTAGTTTGTGCTCCACCACAAGTAATCAGTCAAAGAAAGAAGAACAAAAAAATTAACATGTCCCTTTCTCGTTTCGTATTTTTGTTTTTTTTTTTTTTGTACAGTGAAAATTTTCGAACGTATTTTTACAAAAAAACAAAAAAAAAAATAAATTTTAATGTGATCTTTCATTATTTAAATTGAGCTTTGGGCCAAATATGTTGACATCAACACAACATGAAGATAATGAAGGCAACAATCAACAACAACAACAACGGCTCTGTATAGAGCAAATCACACAGCAGACTGGACAGACCGTATCGTTGGCCGCTACACCAACTCATCAGTAGTCTTGCATGACTTTTCACTGTGATCCACTCAAGCTACTTAGGTCCTACTTATACTGCCAATATGCCGAGAAAGTTACCCGGAAGTTTATTTTGACAGAGAGAACGCGTTTACATTAGCAACTGAGTTCATATCTACTTATGATGCACCCTGTGTCAAAATTAAGCTTGATCGTGTCATACTTTTAGGCATAGCCTTAACTCATGTGCAATTCAAAGTCATGTGAAAAGGTATGCAAGACTACTGATGAGTTAGTGTAGCGGCTAAAGAAACATTCTGTCTAGTCTGCTGTGTGATTTGATCTATACAGAGCAATTATTGTTGTCATTGTCTTCATGTTGTCTTATTGTCAACATATTTGTTTGAAAGAAAAAAATTAATATATTTTCCGCAGTAAGGTTTACTTCATTTAAAAAATAAAATTTGGTGCAAAGATTAAATATTTTAAAGCCCACCCTGTATTTTGTCACAAGCACACATGAGAGCAAAATAAGTGTAAAAAAATCAAATAAATTCATTTTTATTTTAAGTAGTTATTTCAAATGTTTTAAAGCATGGCATATAATTATTTTTATTTTAACTTTATTTTTTGCACCGATACAAAAATAAAAAAACAAAAAAAAAATAAAAAATTATTTTGTATAAAATATTGTTTTGCATTTGTCAGATTGTTATTTATAATGTCAATGCAGACCATAAAACACCTACACCTACACAAATACACCCATACATCAACACAAACACACATTTTCTTTTTTTACCAACAACAAAAAAAAGGATGTATTTTAACTAACTCAATAATTCATGTTTTGCCAACAATTAAAATGTATTTTTTTCTCTCTTTTTATCTTACTCTCCAACAACACTTGCGCCTCGGTAACTTGTGCAACATATTTCAACGCATTTTAAATGAACTCGAAATTGTTGACACCTATCAACGTAATCAACGATCAACGTACAACAACAACAACAATAACAACAACAACAACAACAACAACGACGACGACAACAATGACACCGAATGCTGTTATCAATAACAATGTCATCATTATCATCATCCTGAACACCATCATCATTATCATCACCATCGTTATCGACATCATCATCATCATCCTCATCGTCATCATCATCATCATAATTAACATCATCATCATTATCATTTACGTTCTCATCATCGTCATCATGAACATTATCATCATCATCATCATCGTTTTATCATCATCATAATCATCATCATCGTCATTATCACCATCATCATCATCATCATCATCATCTTCATCATCAACATCATCATCTTCATCATCGTCATCATCATCAATATACTACAAAAACAACAACTGGAAAATATTTATAACCGCTGTTCATGTTCACCAACATGCAACAAATCGCGCTCCATCTACCAAAAACAACAATAATAATAAAAAATCTTTAAATAAATCAAAACAAATTTTTGTAAAAATATTTTAAAATTTAAACCAAAAAAAAAAAAAAAACAACAATATTGGCAATACAAAAATGACAAATTACAACCGGATATGAAATTTTCACATGGGAAATGCGAATGTCCACAAAAATTGTAAAAAAAAAAAACAAAAACGCAACCAACATCAACCACCCACTCAACTCAAATAACACCCACCTATGGGCTATACTATCCACTCAACTGTCTCGACTGGCTCTCGAATGGTCTGCCTGTCTGTCTGTCGAATTGTTTATTTGCCCTCGCTTTCAACTGTCTCTTTGACCGGCTTTTGTTGCCTACGCGCATCGATAACCGTCGTTTTTGCCACCGAATGCATTGCGGCATCCGTAAATAATTGAACGCGACTCATTGGTGCGGTTCGCTTCGTTTCCGTTTGCATCGCCATGTTTTTGAAATCAAATTTTTTTTGTTTTTGTTTTTTGTTTTTGTCATTTCAACTATGTCGTTTGTCATGGTATTTTATATTAATGAAAAAAAAAAAAATTAATATTTGCTCTTGATTGTATATTTCACAACACTTTTTTTGGGACTTTGCATATTTATACATATTGGCATTCATCATCTTTCACAACTAAACTCAATTTAAATCGACTCATGAACTTAACAAAAACAAAATATTCTGTGTGAACTAAAAAAAAAATGGCTACTATTTGCTGTGTGAACCTCATCATCAACAACATTGCCATTGGCAACGCCATCATCATGATCATCATCATTCATATGCATCGTCATAACCTGCATCAATATTTGTCATGTCGCCGTCGCAGCAGCCGAGACAGCGAATCAGAACAGCAAAACGGCCACCATTGAGATGTATGCGCCTAGCTCGTACAATGACACCGTCACCGGGGAGACGCTGTCCAGCGTTTCCGAAAAGAGCGAATCCTACTCGAATGAGGGCAGCCAGCCGGATTATATTGTGAGTAACTGTTATGCCATATTTTTACACGTACATGTAGTTATTTAGTTTTATTTTTTGACGCAACACATACATGCCTACTCAAACGTATGTGTGTATATGTATCTCTGTGTTGAATTTGACTGAGATATTTACATGTTTGCGTGCAAATTTCACTTTAGTTTTATTAATAATTTATTTAAATTTTTATATTTTATTTAAAATTAAATTTCATTTAAAACATTGTTAATTTTTAATGATAACCTATAAAATATTCATGTGTTCAGGTCTGCGCATATTTAATTATTAATAATTTGTATAAAATTTCAACAATCAATATTATTCTGTTAATTCATCAGTATTTTTATAACTGCTGGGGAATTTTCGAAAGTCATTAGCGTTAAAATGTTTGTGAGTAATAAGAGTAGAATACACCAGGAATGTCGGATTTAAATTCCATTAAGGCGTTGTTATCACTTTGGCAAGCTTTATAATTTTCTGCATGAATTTTTTTTTTTCATTTGGACAATGCGATGAATGAAATCAGTGATTCATTATAATTAAAAGGTGTATTAAGAAGAGGTTTACGATTGCAAGGACGTATTATTTCACAGTTAAACGCTTGGCGCTGCTCAAATGCTGATACTTCTAATTTATTAACAAAGGAAATTTGTCATAAAATTCTACAAAGTGAAAGAAAGAAAAGAGTTAATTGAATTTTTTAACGAAAATTCGAGATCAATCACAGTTAGAATGATCAAAATTTAAGAAAATTTTCCTCGCAACATATTCTAAGACTTACAAGAGACTGGGTCAGTGCAAGATGCAAAGACATCGAAACGATCTCCAAAGTGTTGAAAACGACCCAATCACCTCAATTGGTCAGCTTTCTCAAATACTCGACCTCTCCACGTTCGCACCAGTGATCTGCAACGAGTCACATTTTTGTGACTTGTAGTGATTTATTCAACACCGAGTAGTAATGCCTACACGTCAAACAACAACCAGCACTACTACTCGAAGCACTCTTGCTACAGAAAGTAACACATAGTTCAATGTTTGATTCGACAGTCGAACATCAAAGTGTAACCAAGTACTCTTCAACATCAAACACTTGTTATGAATCATACCAAGTGCTCATAGCTCAAGCAAAAGTCCCGTAGCTCATTAACAGTTATGGGCAGCTTGTATTATTATACCCCACCATGGTACAATAATACAAGGTAGCATTGACAACTGCTTATTACGGCGTCTACAAGAAAACATCTCCTGTCAAAAACAACTGTTTGTGCAAATGCATCTGTAGCTGCTGAAGTTTTTGTTTTTTTCATTTCTACGTTTTCAACATTATTTGTGTTTTCAATGGCCGATTGTGTGCGCTCTCTTTTTTTTGTATATTTTTTGACAGGAGATGGTTTCCCAAGCAACTGTCAATGCTACCTTGTATTATTATACCATGGGCCCTCACTATATTTAAAACTTTTGTGTTGTTTCTCAATTTGTCTTTTGTCTTTGCTTTGTTGTAACGTTTTGAATTGCTCCGTGCCCATAGCTGCTCATTAGGAATACTTGCGTATTTTTCTATGAAAACACAGTGACTGATTTTGAACTTACGCTGTTCTTATCGCTATTAGAAGAGTGTAACGTAACACCGAGTTGTGATTAAATTTTTTCAAAGAACACATGGCGAACTATTCAGAATGAATTGTCAGAATGTTTTGTTTTGTGTTTGCATAATGGACATGAAGAAAACAGAAAGACAGACAACAAACGTCAGAAGATAATAAAACTTAAGAAAATAACACTGAACGTACCCAATCGTAATTTGAGAGCACTCAAAGAGAGGATCGCCAGGTCGCCAGAGAAAAAATAGAATAGATTCTAATCTGGCGAATGTTCGTCGCGATTGAAGACCAGCGATTTGATTTCGAACGTGTTCATACGTTTTCATGCATTCTATTGCTTGAAAATGTCGCCAATCGCTAATCACTTTGATTCTGTTCAGGCTCTAACGTATTAGAAGCAAGTCAAGATCATACCGACTACTTACGACCACGAGTCGGAGTATGAAGCATTAAGCATGGGAGTTAAGTTGCGTATTATAAATATCGCAACATTTTTTGATGAGTATGAATATGAATAAGTAGTCAAATTAATGCGTTTATACTCGAGTCAACTCTGTTTATAACTACTCGCTGCAGTTCTTTGATCCACACTGCAGCGAATATTCACAAAATATTCTGTATGGTTCTGTATGCGGACAAGACCCAATTGACTAAAGAGCTCTAGCCGGCATACCAGTAGCAGCGCCGTGCGATCAGCGATTTATCTTGGAAAACATTAATGGTGACGATGATTTTTACAACAAGGGAAAAGTTTTTTCTAAAGAAGCTTATTTTCACATTGCCTGCTACATTAATAAGCAAAAGTTCCACTTCTGGGCATCCAAAAACCTATAACTGATTCAGGAGATGTCAAAACACTCACATCGAGTGAATGCTTGGTGTGGATTGTAGGCGAGGGACCTCAAAGAGCCCTATTTTTTTAAAAATTATGACGGAATAGTCATAACAGCCAACTTAGTATGCTACAAAGTCATGATGAACAATTTTTTTTATGGTTGGAGATGGAGAATACGGAGATAGATACCCTTCACTTTTAACAGTGAGGTTCTACGTATCATGTAAATCGTAAGATAATGGAGTTATTGCGCACAAAGTTTTCTGGTAGCGTAATTTCGCATTTTGGAGGCACCAAATGATCACCGAGATCTTGTAATTAAACATCGTTAGACTTCTTTTTTTAGAGTTATTTTAAGAGTAAGGTCTACGCTTATCTTCCACCAAGAATGATAGAAACCAGATTACGCGTTCCGCAAATGAGAGAGAGAGAGAGAATGACGTCACAAGCAATATTGTTAGACTTTGGAATAATTTTACTCCTACACTCACGCCTAAAAATTTTTTTCTTCTTTTTATAACACAGTACACGTCGAATATAACGAATACCCGATTTAACAAATGTCCAATAAAACGAACGGCAAAATCTCTTCATTGACTATTCTATATAACGAATTTAAATTTTTTGTTGTCATTCGATTTAACGAATGATATTAATACGAGTTGAAACTATTTTCATTGATCAGCTGTTGCTATATCATCTCCCATCATTCTGCATACACAGATTCTCTTTGTTTTTTTGTTCTTGGTACTGTTATAAACTTCTATGAATCAACATTTACGTTTGTGGGATTGCAAAAAATTAATGAGTTGTGCGTGCTTAGGTCAGTTGTCATTTTTCATGAGTGTTCAAAGTTATATATAAAAAAATATTTAGCAATGGCAAGTAAGCAAAAGAGTTTTAAACTAAAGAGAATCTGTGGCTGAAATGACCCCCAAAATATCCCACACAAATGCTGTGGAACAATTAAGGGCTTCTATAAAATGGGGTTCAGAAAATAATGTAAACTGCACTAAAATCAATATTTTAAAAAAGCTAATAGAGGAAGCACACAAAAATCAATGGAAAGCATCTAGAAACAAAAGAGTTTGTTAAGTTTTTTCAAAAATTAATTAAAAAAAAAAAAATATTTTATTAATATCTAAATAAAAACTTAACTACTAAAAACTATATTTCTTTGTTTAAAACATTCATTCGATATAACGAGTTTTTCGATTTAACCAAAAGGCTGGAAAAGAAACCATTCGTTATATTGGACGTCTACTGTATGTATATGGACCTCCTTGACCCATTGGTACAATAAAATTTTGTCAGTCTCGAATAGTTTAGGAGATAAAAATCTTAAAAGTTTAAAAAAATTTATATTTTTTGTATACGAAAATATTCATATTTTTATACAGAAGAGTAGACATTTTTAATTTACTTTTTCGAAAGAATTTATTTTCAATTTCATCAATTTGCCTAAGAGATCGCACATTTGCATACGTTTTTGTCAAGCAAAAGTGCTGTGTGACGTCATGCATTTAGTTGAGAAAGAGAGCTTTAGATAACGGGACTGCTGAACTCGTAATCTTGTTTCTATCATTCTTGATCTCCCACAAGTAATTCCAACTTTCAAAGCGAAAACTGAAGTCGCCATCGCCGAACTAAAGCCCAATAGTGCAAAAGAGATCGGACATTTTTAGAAAGAATTAAGGCAGACATGAGCTTCCAGCAGCACAATTGGCCCAGCTACAAATTTTTTTTATTTTATCAAATTTGTGTTTGCACATTTGTAAAAACAACAATACGTACAAGAAACAACAATAACATAACCGACGCTCACCAAAATTCAACTCTCTTCAACAACAACAATTGCATGCAAAAGCAACAAAAACCAAACCTCACTCGACTAGGCTGATCTTGAGATGATTGTCCCGTTACAAGAGGGCGTACAAGCCACCGAAATGTTTACCGATTTCTTTGCAGGTGGGCCTACAAGCCTATGACTCTGCTTTTTGAAAAAAAAAATGGAACTCACGTTCGTCCTCCTCTGCCTTTGCAACTTTCTGCTGTTGCTCTTCCATGGTCGTGTTTTCTTTGGATTCTATTGGATCCACCAGTATTTTCTCCGGTGTTTCCTTCCAGCTGCACTTCGCTGTACTTCACTTTCTTATTACTCACTTTACTTAATTTGTCTCGAACTTACGTTTAACTTAACACACTGCTGCACTTCGCACTTTAAATGTAAAATGCATTCTGTCTCTTCTGTGTCGATTGCGGCCTATTTATAACCTCGTCCTCTTGTTATTTGTGGCAAACAAGGTATCGCAATCGAAAGTTTTGAGCTCATTTTTGCGTAAAAAAAAGTCCCGTACGGTGCAGCTTTGTTGTTGTCTTGCTCCAATTATGTTCAATACATTGGTCCAGCGATTTGCCTTCTGTTGTTTTGCATTATGTGGTCCGCTACTCTGAGCAAGATTACGCCAGCTAAGCGCATGTATTTTCGCACGTTTTGAAATAGACAAATAAAAACAAGTATTTACAATCGTGGCGTCCGTGGCGTAGTTAGTTAAAGTGCGTGGCCGCTATGTCAACGAACTTTGGAGACCCAGGTTCGAACCCCAGCAGCGACAGAAAATTATTTGAATTAAAATAATTTTTCTGTACGGCCGCCACCTCTCTGCAGACAATGGCAAACCTCAGAGAGTAATCAAAATGCCATGTAAAGCTTCTTGAGAACGAGAACATTCCGTTCATCGCCGTTCGGAGTCGGCGTTAAGCATGTAGGTCCGGTTCTCGGTCAATTGTGTACAAACTTAATAACACGCACAACACAATTGATCATAAGAAGCTAGGTCAAAGTCCTTTCAAGGGCTGAAATGGCCAGTTATTTATTTTTTTTTTTTTTTATTTACAATCGGAAATGGTTTTATTGTATTTCAAAATATTCTCCATGCAGATCGATAAACTTTTGCATGCGCTTGAACCAATTTTCGAAGTACTTTTTCCACTTTTCCCGATTGATATAGCTCCAAAACATGTGATTTGAACGCATCGACTGTTTCTGCAGGCGTCGAAAAACATGGACCTCACAGTTTATTTTTGATCTGCTGGAATAAGAAGAAATCATTGGGTGCCCAAAACAGGACTGTATGACGGATGACCCATCAATTTGATGTTTTGAATGCTCAAAAAGGTTGTTGTTTGAGCTGTTGTGTGAAAGCTTGCATTGTTGTGGTGGAGAAATTATTCGTCTCCTGTGATTGGTTGCCCCATGTAAAGTATCTATAAACAACACAAAGAGCACTAGTATGATAAAACGTTCTGAGTACGTTCACCATTAAAAATGTTAAACTTTACGATGACAAGGTCAAATCTTACATATTCACATTAGTGTTGCCATATCTCAAAATTTAAAAGTCAACCTACGTGGGAATTTACTCGGTAAACTCATTTCTGTCGAAAGTGCACTTATCACAATTGTGATCCTTTAAATGGAAAGGAAATATAAAAAAAAATATTTTTTTTTACCTTGTTGAGGCCACCTTATCAAAGCTCAGACAGTTTCTTAGCGTCTTATAGATATTTTATTTGTGAAAGTGAATCCTTGTTCAGGTGCTTCTAGGTAAAGACTTAAGCGAAGCACCTTATTGAACTCAAGTAGAAGATGACATCTTCAATATTTTTTTTTTTTTTTTTTTTTTTTTGCTAAACTGTATGTTTTGTAGATGATGGTGTAGATCCATTTTTCTTGTATTATTTGTATAAAATGAAAATGCTTAAATTTTATTGCATTTTGACACAACTTGACAAAATGATGACTTGCTTTACTGTTAGCATTTTATCTCGAAATGTTAATATATTTTTGAATAATTCAAATAAATAATAGAATCAAAAATGTGTGATGATTCAAAACGATGAGTTGACGATTTCTTTTCAAAGAAAAGCAAGACAATTTAACAGTCCAACACTTAAGTGCAAAAATATTTCAATGACTTGAGTTTTTTTCCAACAAAAGTGACATTAAGTAAAATATTTTGAGTTTACGCTATGCACAGGACTTATGATTTATGAATATTTTAAATCGCCTCTTGGTATAATTTCAATAACAATTTTCAATATTAATAATAATTCTTCTTTATAATCGATTAATAAAAAAAAAATAAAGAAAAATCATTCGAAATGCCAAAAAGCACACAATAAAGTCGATTTAAGAATCGTAACTCAAATACCACTCAAAATTTTAGCCCATTTTGGACTGAATTTAAAATTAATTTTAAATGAATTGCTTTTATTTGAATTAAAAAACAAAAAAATAAAACAGAAAAAACAATTTTTTATATACTTTGATTTCGGAAGATACGTTGATTTCGTTAAAATAAAGAAATATACTAACTTTTAAAAAATCGCAAGAAATCTAATCTTTGAGCTACGATTTTTGTATACCTACAATATTTTTAATAAAATTTGGCACCATAAACCTTTCGAGTTCAATTTACATTGTTTTGTTTCTTGAAGCCGAACAAGGATATTCAGATAATTAAACTGAAAAAAAAACAAAGAAAAGCGATATCTTTAGCTGTAAAAGAAATGTTGAGCATTTTATTAGAGCAGGATAACAATAATAAAAGCTTAGTATATTGCTTTCAACTAATTATGTTGTGGGTGTTGATGGCTATTGATTACAATAAAGCACTGTTATATGAGAAGTGAGCTAAGAATAACGTTTAGACAATAAACACGTAGAACAAAACCAAATCAAAGCCATGACCATGATAATAAAACCTTTTCTTGACAATATTAAATAGCGGAGAGTCATGATTTTTATCTTATGTAATGCTGCTTCTTATTCTTCTTCGGCTTTTTTATACTTGTCCAATAAATTATAATTAATGTTATATCATGCATTGTTTTTAAAATTTTTATTTTCCAACGCGTCATACGCGCACTTTTTGCACTGGCCTGTGTATCAACTTGTCATGCATTGGTTTTTTCTTGGCTTCATTCAATTGACTGAGAATCTTAAAAAAATAAACATAAGGGGTGTTCACGATCCGGTGCTCTTTGTAGAGCTCTTGTGCAAAAGAGCAAAAAAGCGCAACAAACTATGAACACACCCCATACACAGACCCAGCAATTGAAGTTAAGTTCAGTCAGCTTTGAAAGATAGTGATGTGAAATTATGATATTAAAGAAGTTAGTACCTAGAAGTGTTCACAATATACCATCATTATTTGTTTGCTGTCAAAAATTCACAAAATAAACTCAAGAGCTCAAGCGCATTACAAAAGAACTACAGGGTATCGCCAGTGCGCTTGAGCAAAAAAGCACAATTTTGACAGCACGTGTATTTTGTTATTGTAGAGCTCTTTTTTCTTGCACTTTTGCTCTTTTGCACAAGAGCTCTACAAAGAGCTACGGATCGTGAATACCCCTAAAGTTTTCGATGTTAAAGGTATAGGAAAGTACACAAAAAAAAAGTATTTCAGAAATTTTGTACAAGTGGGCGTGACAGATGCGATACAATTTAAATACATTTTGCATTATATCTTAGAAATGAGATAAACTACGATAACAAAATCAAACGTAGACGTTTAGTACGTGATTTCAAAAAAATGTTAAAAATTTCAGCGTGATTGGATAAGTGGGCGTGGCAGCTGCCATACACCTTAAACACATTTTGCTCTGTAATTTCATATGTTAACAGCAACGTTAATAGAACTATCGGTGGATAAATAATATGTGATCTTTAAAATTCTTGCAAAATTTCAATGGGATTGGATAAGTAGGCGTGCACTATTGTATACTATATGTGAAATATATTTAGGCCCATAACTGAGAAATGAGAAAAGCTGTGATAATGAAATTTTAAGCTAAGTTTGTAAGTTTGTAACGCCCATAAGGAGGCTATGTAGGTATAGAAAAATGTATATATTATTGATCACATAACCACCCGATTCGATTTAGCCGTGTCCGTCTGTGCTCAGTCTGTCTGTCTGTCATCACGATTACAGCCGTAATGTTCAAGCTATCATCACGAAATCCGATATTTGAGCTTTTATCTAAAAAATAAACGTTAAGTTCGAAATGAAATCGGAGGACAACCACGCCTACCTCCCATACAAAGTCATTTTATCAAAACGGTAAAATCTCTTAGAATTCCACAAAAATTAATATATGGACTCCAAATTATGCATATAAGCTTCGATATTTAACATGTACCCTGAGTAATTTTGAGTAAATTTAACCAAATCGTATGAAAACCAAGGTAACCGAATTTATTCATTGTAATCAGTGGCGGATCTACAAACGGGCTGAAAGGCCTTTAGCTTCCCCCTGAAGAATTTTTTGTATGGAAAAAAAGGAAAATAAGCCCTAAAAGCCGTTTCAGCCCCCACTTGGGGTACAAAACTGCTCTCTTTGCCCCCCTATGGTGAATCCTAGATCCGCCACTGATTGTATTGTTAGTAAACGTTAGATTTCCTACTCCTTTTGCCGCCATGCACCCCCACACCTTCACTGAGCCACCACCATGTTTTATTGTAGGAGTAATATTTTGCTCCTGGAACTCCCCAGCGGGAAAACTAAAAGCGCTCCTAGAAACAGCGCATTTTTGATGCGCTGGAGGATGCGCTTTTCAGAGTTCAGAGTTGTGGAGCTCATAGGTTTATATACATTTTGTTCACAAGAAATCCAGCATGGAAATATCAGAGCGTTAAGACATTTGAATGTTATGCCAGCAGTCCGAGTTCAATCTCCGCATGTGACAAAAAATAAAATTTTGTCGCTTTGTTTTTAGTCCAAGTGCTCGGTTCTCGCTACGGTTTGTTATTTACCACAATGAGAGCGAAGCGCCTACATCTGATGACATGCCAATGTTAAAAAAAGCTCTATCCATAAGAAGAACAAGCGCTCTACTGCTGTTTGAGAGCGCTTCAAATGCGCTAATGAAGCGCTGAGTTTCCCGTTGGGTCCTTATTTTATGTTTCTCCATATTTTTTCTTTCCAAAAATGTTGAATTTCCTTTCGTCACTAAAAACCAGAAACCGAAAAAAGCTGTTATTTTCGAAATTTCAATTCAAAAAGTCAGGCGGAAAAAATGTGTCTTTTCGATATTTGAATAAAGCAGTGCGATGCTTGTTAGCTAAGGAATAATTATCTTTAAAGCTTTTTATTTATTTGACTTTTTTAAAAAAGTAAAAAAAAAAATGGTTATTTTTGACCGATTTTTTTGGTCAAAAATAAAAGTTGAAATTTGACTTTAAGGGGGCATATTCCCGAAAAAAAATTTTTTTTTTTAAATTAATTAAATTAATTTTAATTTTAATTTTTTTCCCATTAATTTTTTTCGGTCAAAAATAACAGTTAAAATTTGACTTTTATTTTTTCTGTTAAGTGTGAAAATCATAGCCTAGCCTTTGATTTTTTTTTTTTTAATATAAACGGCTTTTTTCGAAGGGCTCTTCGAAATAGACCATTCCCATTTAATGCACGTCGTATTGTATTGACACTAACGTTGGTTCCTGATGATGAGAACACATCAACCGCTATTTTCACTGCACTTGCAGTTAGATCTTTTCGCACTCTTCTGACTACTAATCGTGATGCGGTTTCACAGAGTTTTTTTTTGGCCTACAAGCACATAGTCGACTTTCTAGTGCTCCAAAGCTTTTGTATTGGTCAATGATTTTCGTGATGGTATTATGACCTCTATGACCTCCCGTGTTTCAATAGAAGTTTGACTTCGAATTTTAAAAAAGTTTTCTTACAACTTACTTCCTCACTTTACCAAACGTGAATGATTGAAAAACATTAACTAACAACATAATTAACTAATTTGAAGGAAATACCTTTACATTAGTCTTAAATATTTGAAATTGCTAAACCTGCATAGTAGGTGTACGTAAGATATGTATGTAAAAATATGTAAGAACATCACATATAATACTATGTGGGCTATAGTCTGCCCACAATACATATGACAAATAGTAATATACCAAGTCTTAACTATATCTAGAAAATAGTAGGGCTAGAGCTAAATAGGTTACTTCGGAGTTTGGATCTGGTGAGATGAAAGTTGAATTCATTGATCATGTTATTGGCCAAATGAGGCATCCTAATTATAGGTTCGCCGCATCCATAGCCGGTGCGATGAAAGTTGAGATGGAAGAGAGGTATAGACCTGAGGTTGCGTAGGTTAGTATTAAGGGATATCAATTGAAGTAGTGTAAGGCAGTCAATGGTTCCGCCCAGTAGGTAATGAATAAATAAAGGTGATCCATTTCGAGGTCCCCTACCTTTTTAAAGAAAAAAACACAGAAAATTCAATTTTAATGGGGAATGTTTATTATCATTTGAAAGAACATTCTTTGGTATTTATTTTTTAAAGATAATGTCTATCAAATGTTGGCCGCGGCTACGTTTCAGATGGTCCATCCGTTGAGTCAAATTTTCGATGACTCGTTCGAGCATTTCGACTGGTAACTGGCGAATGACACTCGGGATGTTTTGCTCCAAGGCCTGAATCGAAGCGGGATTGTCCGCATAAACTTTAGACTTTACATATCCCCACAAAAAAGTCTAACGGTGTGATATCACACGATCTTGGTGGCCAATCGACTGGCCCAAAATGTGAAATTATCTGCTCACCGAAGTGTTCTCTCAATAAATCCATTGATTGATGCGATGTGTGGGAAGTGGCGCCGTCTTGTTGAAACCAAATGTCGCCGAGATCACGAGCTTCAATTTCAGGCATCAAATAGTCGGTTATCAAGGCACGATAATGGTCGCCATTGACGGTTACGTTCTCACCGGCATCATTTTTGAAGAAATATGGACCGATGATTCCACCGGCGTGCTGCGTGCTGGACGTGGTCTATTCGATCGAATATTATTCAATAATGAATGCTGGGTCTCAAGATGGGTGATGGTGTTGTGAATAGTTTGCTCAGTAGGTCGATTATGTTGACCATAAGTTGAGCAAAGTGCATGAAGCACATTCTTGTGAATTTTCGTAATAAAGTTGAACGATTTGTAAATGTTGTTCAGGCGTAAGCCTTTCCATGATGAAATGCCAAACAATACTTAACAAAAATAACATGACAAAAAGACACGACTCACACGTGATCTGTCAAAAAAAGGCTATTGAAAAAAGTATCTCTACTTGGATCACCCTTTAGAACATCCTCAACTACCCTGCGTTTTTCAAGAGTTGGCATGCAAGTCAACATCAAACGATCAGCATAAGGGGCTAAATTGATGCTGTCGGAACCGGAAAGGTCACGTAACGTGAATCGAATGAATCTGCGTTGTACAGCTTCGATACGCAGCGAATTAGAGACATATAGAGGTGACTAAATCTGGCTAGCATATTCAAGTATGGGCCTCACAAAGGCTAGGTAGAGGGATTTCGTAATGTATGGGTTGGAAAACTGCTTAGACCAATGTTTCATAAAACCAAGTGTAGAATTGTCTCCACTAATGGCGTTATCAATATAGGACCGAAAATTAAGTTCCTTATCACAAATTACACCCATTATACCGCAAAGAACTTACTGAGGGAACATTCTCGCCAAAAATGTAATAAGTTCGTGATGGAAGTTAGAGTCTCTTCCGCGAGTATGTGATTGCTTGACATTTACTGATATTGAGTTCAAGGCAATTTTTTTGCCAACAAGTAGAAAAACTGATTAGGTCATCTTAAAGGCGGCAAGAGTCAGTGTTAGTATGTATGCGTTGATAGATTTTCATGTTGTATTTGATGTCATCATCGACATCGGTTATTGTTAACACGAATAACAGAAGACCAAGGTGGCTGCCTTAAGGGACACTAGAAGTTGCTGTACAGAACTCGGATTTAGAAAATCTAGAGATGACATTATATTGCCGTTCGTCAAGGTAAAATTTAATCCAAGCAATAAGCGGGGGTTGAAAGCCAAAAGATTTTAGCTTAAGAAGGATGATAGTGTGGAAGATGTTGTCGAATGCTTTGCTAAAGTCAGTAGAGACTACGTCAACTTCATAACCGCTTTCCAAAGAACACAGAGTATTTGAAACGAATTCTGTCATGTTGGTAGTAGTCGATCTTCCCTTGTGAAAGCCATGTTGGTTAGGGGAGAAGATAGACTTATAGTGAAAAATAAAGTGTCGTAGAGTATACTTTCAAATATTTTAGGTGTGCATGCTAGTTTTGCGATAGGTCATCATGTACACTTTACATTAGTTTGAAATATCATTTTTTGGCCATTATTTGTGCAGAGGTATGATGTATGGATTCTTCCAGAACTTTGGAAAAATTGATTGGGAGATAGAGAGCGGGAAAAGAGCTTAAAGGGGATGAGCTAAAGTATTAACGAGTTTTAAAACAATAGCAGGTAACCCATCGGGTCTAGGAGAGTAATCGTCCTTTAAATTTCGTAACTTTTCTTTTACATTGGGGAGTGTAATATTAACCGAAGTTAAAGACGTTTGGGCACAATTTCTTAAAGAAGAGAGGTATTCAAGGACTACTTGCAGTATTAAAGATTTATATGATTTATCTTGACATTCACAGTATGTGTCAGACTTCTTGAACAGCACCTGGACGGAACCTTAAAAATGCAATATTTTTTCCCTCGCCTATTCCCCAAACTACATTATCGCCACTTATTCTCTTATAAAGAGTCAAGACAAAAGAGCAATGTCAAAAAATTAAAAATGAGTTGGCCAAAGCCGCAAGAGAACGCGCGAGAAGATACAAATAAAAAAAAAATGAAAAAAAAAATTGCCAACAAACATGTCCTTTTTACATCTAACACTAATTTGAAGAATTTCGGTACGTGTTTTAATTGCAACGTTAACAGGGCTAAAGTGGCCGACTTCTTCCGACGCCACCACAAGACTTTTGAAAAAAATGCAACCAGACACACACACAGAAACATACAATATCCATAGAACTTCATGAGCGAGGCGGGTTGGATGGTGTATCTTACCCGTCACATTCCGGTCGCAAGTTGATTTATGCTGCTCGTTAAATAAGCAACATTCTGCGGCTTTATTTAGTCCCTTGCTGCCACCGGTTATAGCGCTGTTTTCTTTTCCTTTTTTTTTTTAATTTTCTGCCTCTGCTGCTTTAACTTCATCTTGTCTTGCGTCTTCTTCTTATGATTCTGTTTAACCAAAGTTAGTGCGAACAAGAGGTGGAGTTCTTGTTGTTGCGGCGGTGGTGGTGGTGGTAGTGGTGGTGATGGTTGGCGCAAGAGGCGGGGTGAAGTGAAGTGCGTGTTTATTTAACGTACATTATGCTAGATTAAGATAATAAATGATTTTAATAATTTGAAACGATTTGTTTGTTCCGGATAAGCTGCCATGATTAATTACGAGAGCGCGTCTTTTTTTTACTTCTTGCAATTCATTAAGTTTCATTTCATCACGTTCCGCCTTGCTCTCATTTCATTTCAATGCGCACTTAAGTCATTAGAATGCTTGCTTACATTTTAATGGCGGCGTTTGCGCTTCCGTTTCGATTACATCACTAGGCCCAGCCAATATACACACACACATGCACATTTACTCATACATATCTATGTGAATGTGTTGTTTCATTTTTAATCAAATTCGAATAAACATAGCTTTAGTTCAAGCGAGTGCTTACGCTGGCAAAAGCGAGAATGCGTGCGACAAGCTTAGCTTAATTGTTGTTTATCAACATTCATGCTGTCAGCTTAGCTCTCTATTCATTCACATTCATATTCTTGTAAAAATTTCAATTACATGGAGTATGTTCTGCTCCTAAGCTTGAATTCATCCATTCATTCATCCATCCATCTATCCAATCGTCCATTCATCTCACAATCTAGTCATTCATTCTTGCCCTCCTTTAGCAATTAATTGTCTCTTGCAATTCGTTCACTTCGATGACAAATGAAATGAAATTCATTATTTTCTTCAATATCATCGTTTATTCTTTCGCTTTTTTTTATTTTCTTCTTGGTCTTAGTTTTTTTTTTTTTTTTGTCAGTCATCATCATCAACTTCATGCTTCTGCCATCCGCTTTGTGCGTTGTCACTTTTATTTGAGCGTTAGATAATTGCTTCCAGCGCAATCGTATCTAGATGGATGTCATCAAATATGCTTTCATAAATAATGCTTTGCGCGCCAACTTATGCTAGATGTCGTTGTCGCTGTTAAGAAGTGCGTTTTAAAGGATTTCATTGTTTGTGCTTAGAGCGGAATTTAATTGAGAAATGTTAAGCTTTTTATGGCGCCATTTTTTGTTTTATTATTTTTCTTTTCTCTGCACTTTATTAAAATTCTATGCCTTAGCGTTTTACGCGAATATCATTAACTTTGTTTTATTGATATTTATTTTATTATTTGTTTTTGTTTTGTTTTTGTTGCTGCTGCTGCTGCTGCTGCTGCTGCTGTTATTGTTTTTGTTTATTTGCAATTTTTCCAAATCAATGAATTTTCAACAATTATTCGAAGGCTAAGGAAGTCGAGACTCGAAGCGCTATCTATTTGCAATTCATGGGAAAAGCAATCAAATTTGTTTATGTTTTGTTATGAGTATCTTTGGCATCATAGCGGGAATCATCTTTATTAGTTTTTCATTAAAAAGATCAATTAAGCAAAATTAATTGAAAATTTTTAAATGAGTTTTATTGCTTATCAAAATTATGGTCCGAATCGTATAGATTCAGGAATATTAAATAGTATCTTGAGAGCTTTATGTTTTTATTTTTGTTTTTAAATAAAACTCAATAACAATTTTTTTTAATGAAACGTATTTAAATGAAAATGGTTGGAAGACCAACTGAAGGCAACTTAAATGCTAGGAAATTGAATAATAATATTCAAACAATACAAACCGAAGTCAACTTTAATGGTGTTCATGCAAATAATACGTTCTCAAGACACTCAGAATGAGCTGAAAAATCAACTGGGATGAACTGAAAACCCAACTGAATGTAACATGTAAAGTTTATAGACTCTCACCATGGTGGGAAGATCAACCAAAGCCTATTTTCAGCCACCCTAGTGAACAGTAAGATCTCTAGATCCTCTTAACGATACTCAGAAAAGTGGGGAAATCGACTCAAGCCAACTTTCAAGCTACCTGAATATAATAGGTATAACTTAACTCTTGAATGCATGGTCTTTTTATTTTTTGCATTCAACATTTATTCACTTTTGCTCCAAATAATTCAGTCAGCTGAATTCTGTAAGTATAACCGTTTGAAGAGAACGAAAGCTTTAAATCAGTGTGACTTAAAATGTATATTAGTTTTCACAAAACTACTCTCGTTAAGATATGGGGATAAATTCTTTGGTTGTGCCATATATGGCTCACTATGCTTAGGGGTAAAGATACTCAAGAAGGTGGGAATTTTTACCGAAGTGAACTTTAAAGTATTATCCGACCGAATTGATGGTAATACAGTAGAGGTTTTTTAACTTCACTTGTGATGTCAAGCCCAATGGTTGACCTTTGACCTCAGCTGCAATGAATTTTTCGGCAATTCGCTTAAAAACATAGCAATACAAGTAGTTACACACTCAATCCGCGTCATTAAGTGTCAAACCTAACCATCTTTGATAAGCTTTCATGTAAACTAACTATGAATTATAACAATAAAGTGGCTGCCAATAAAAATCTTGCTTCTTAACCGTGATTGTTTGTAATTGTCATGACATGACTGAAACTGATTCGGACATCGAGATCAGAAGAATTCAAGAACGAATAGTAACATATTCTATTAACTCTTGAATTCGACTATGAAGACATATTTAGTTTTTAATGCAGCATTTTGATGACAAGTGACATTTCATTTAAAATCACCCGAGTGGAAATCAGTTAAGGAAAACCTTATTTTGATCCGACTTTGATCCGGATATGATACCGATAGCCCTTTAAAGGAAGCCTTATTAATATCTGATCAGGTGCGTATCATGTTTTCCTGAATTCATCACTACGTAAGGAATCCTGAAGAACGGATGATCAGGTTAATACCAGGAAACCTTTTTTTTTTATAAGATATACCTTACTTTATTCGTATCAGGTTTGCATCATGATTGCCTTTTCTGATCCTTTCTTACGGCACTATTATGGAATACTCATCAGGTTGACATCATAACAACCTTTTCTGATCCTTACTAACTG
Source organism: Pherbina coryleti (assembly GCA_943735915.1). NCBI lineage: Eukaryota > Metazoa > Arthropoda > Insecta > Diptera > Sciomyzidae > Pherbina > Pherbina coryleti. Next base: position 173,992,021 of record OX030950.1, read on the forward strand.
CATTTTTATGAAATACTGATCAGGTTGTGATTAGGTTGTGATCAAGTTACCTTTTTTGTATTCACTTAAGGTTATACTAGTTCTTTCCTGATCAGGGTGGTATTAAGTAGCCTTTTTCATTCCTTACTATTTTTTTTTTTAATACTGATTTGAGCATGATGTTTTTTTTTATTTTTAATTAAACTCTGTAATGTTTTTTATATATTTATTTATAAAAGCATACAAATATAGTACATTTGTTTAGTTTTTAAGTATGAAGTTAGAAACTGTCCACATTGAAAGTAAACTTGAATCCCATAGATTTGTATGAACTGATTCGATTCGCAGTGAACTTCCTGCGATTCTAATTTCACTAGTATTTGATTGCATATAAATCTTACTTATTTCCATAACAGTTCCATTCCTAAGAATAACAGTGTTGTTAGGTCTTTTTGGTGTTAAGTAATATTCTTCATATCGTAATTTTTTTATAAGAGTTATTTCCAAGGAATCAATATTATTTTTTTAAAATCTCAAGTTGTGCTGGTAATTCTGCTTTTTTGGCTTGCACCAAATGTTGCTCGTGTAATCGTCGACACATTTGTGACAGTGGGTGGTACCAGTCCTTAGCATTCTTTTAATAATATGTAATTCACTTTTAAATGGAAATGCAGAGATTTCACTTATAGTACATTTCTTATTAACAACATCGTCAGCTAAATGAATTAGAGTATGAACATTCAGAACATTAAACTTTTCGCCATAATTATCTGCACACGATTCCACAAATTGTCATAGATAGAGATTTTCTTGGGAGTTATAAGTCAATGCCATGTCTTTGCTGCTTAAAAAACGAATCTGAATCAGGGTTCCCGATCAGGATACCTTGTTCATGGTTTGTGCTCAAAACTTATAAGGCTTCCTGATAAGGTTACCTGATCAGGTTTATTATGCCAAACTGATTAGACTACCTTTTCAGGTAACCTGATCACGTTTAATATAGCAACCTGACAATGCTACGTAGTAAGGTTACCTGATCAGGATGATTATCAAAAAGGGCGTCACGTTTAAAATCAGCAGCTGATCTGGTGACCTGATCCAATCCTTTTCAAAATAAGGATTTCCTGATCATTTTCTGACTCTATCCTTAGGCAAATTTAAGCTCGGGCACTTTATAAATTAGATTCTACCAACATATTGTAAAGTGTTTACGTTTGAGGAGGGTGTGACTCTATTTTCAGCTGGAATATGACTCAGTCCGGCCCTCAGTAGAATCGGTAAAACACATTTGTTCTGAACGCCATTTGTGCTTGAAGTAAAGCTGTGGTGATGTTTATTTGAGCTCTGAGCAAACGCCTCTACTCCTTGTTCAGTGAAGCAAGGCCCTATAGATAAGCTCTCCTAACTGCTCCACATCAAAGGAGTGAACTCAGCAAGTTTTTTTCTAATTCAACATGTTCTTATGTAATAGGGGTAATCATAACAGCTTACAAATATTCTTAATATGATACTAAATAACAAACGGGTTTGACCCAGTGGTGTAAGCTGATCAAAGGTTAAAAGTTCTGTGTACTTCTCATATTTAAACTTTGTTTAATCAACCTGCTTCTAGAGCAGTGGTGCTCACTACATGGTTTCCCATAGCCCGCGGGCGTCGGATGTTGTTGTGCTTTTGCACACGAAGTAGCAATCGGCTCGCTGTATTTGTACACAGCGCAGTGATGTGATTTGGTGGGATTTCGGGCTCATTTTGGGATATTTGGGCTATTTTAGATCGTGTGGGATTTCGAATGCTTAGGTGGGATATATATTGTACTGTGTCATAATTTTTACAAGTTTAAATTCTTTACAAAACTGGTTGGCATCACTTTTTTGTAATCTTTTACAATTGTTCCTTCAATTGGTGTATCATTGGTTCTATATATCTAAGAAAGGGATATGTATATTCAACAAGCCCATAACTTGATTCCGATTAAATGCATCTGCCATTCATCTCCGCTGGTTTTAAAAGCAGGAAAAAATTGTTTGCCTGATGAATGTGAAATAGTTTTAAGAGATATAGGAATATAAGAATATATAAGAAAGTCCAAAAAGCTCAGCCCAATCAATAGAGTTCCAGCAATCTTTTTAACTTTTCCACTAAAAAATATTAAATCTCCGGCAGCTACAAGATGGCTTACTATGCAGCCTTGCATTGTAGTTTGCTGGCAACTTAAGAGGTTTTGGACCCTAAAGTTGCTTTAGAGCAATTCCCTCTCGAATTTGTAGAGGTAAATAAGTATTCCCTGGAGGATGAATGCAATGACTCGCCTTTTTTTTTTTTTTTTTGTAATGACCAAATCGATTATTCTGTTGTAAATTTTTAGAAACTATTTCAAGCAAAAAATTCAGATTTCAATACAAAAATTTTCTGATGATTATTTCTTTTCATTAATTGGACAAAAACGTTATTGGTATATATTTTGGGTGGGATTTTTTGTGGGTTTTTTGTGTCATTTTGGTGGGATAAACAGGTTTAAATCGGGATGCGATCGGGAGTTTTTACTAAATCCGAATCACATCACTAACACAGCGTATTTTTTCTGCTGTGTTTTAAATTTTAAGTCAGTATGCTTTGAGCGGTCATGCGGTGGGGGTGTGGCTCGCTCTGTTTTTTTGTATTTTATGAAAGTACGTTAATATTTTGCAATTTTTCACAAAAAACTATTCATCATTTTATCTTTTTTTGATCTTTCCTATGTTATATTAACCAAAAATAAAAACAAAAATAAAAACGAAAACACTATATTGAAAATCCAACACTCGATAAGATTTCCTTGCACCAAATGTTGTAAGAGCTTTTAACAATTTCTGTTTCAGTGTAAAGCTGTGCACTCGGAAAGCTCTCTTTGTTGTTGTTTGAACCGTGCGTTGATCAACACTGTTCTAGAGCAGTGTCGACCGCGTAGTACACACGCGTGTGAAGCAACACTTCGTCTTTTTACGTATACACGAAAGAGAAAATGAGACAAACGCTGTTGCTTTAGTCGACACTGTTCTAGAGGTTGATTCAAGGATGGTAGGTTATTGTTTAATCTGAACAACGTAGCACATAGTTGAGTGCTGCTTTAGTTATAGAGGATAGTCTATCTACAGGCTTAATGATAAAACTTTTCGCCTTTAGTGTTAGTGGAAAAGTCACTTGTCTTTAATAAATATTATCTAAAACCATCTGTGAAGTATAGGTGTTGCATTGCCTTCGAGTATAAATGAAAGAATTTCTTTACATCGCAACATTTAAGCAAACCTTTTTTCATTAAGAAAGAAACAAAATAATTGCTCTCGTAGAAAAGTCATATGCCTTATATAAACACACATTTTTTTGCAACACACATACACATATTTTTTGTTTTGCAAAGCAACAAGTCAGTTGTATGTTTGAAAGCGCGAAGTTCCTTTAGGGAGAGACAAACTTTTCATCCATATAAAAACCAAAACTATTCCCGGTTTATTCGGGTTAAGGAAAATCACGTTATGGACAATACCTACTAAGAATTCTATAGAGTGGTCGGCCATATAAATTACTTATAAATAGGCTTACTATGGAATTAAACAACAATGGGTTCTATCAACGGCAATCGATAGGTGGTATTTCTTCAGACGCTTTTTCAAAGACAAGCTATAATATTTTTAGTTTCTTTAAAGAAATACAACCACAAGAATAATATATTTGACTGAACGGTCTTAATAATTCATTTTGGCATTTTGTACATTAGATGGAATTGATGTTGGAACTCCAGCAGGGCTGTTTCCAAAAAACTAAAGGCTGTTTTCAAACAACGTGCTTATGACATGACCGAGGCCTATTAGTTTCATTGAAAATAGCCTCGAATTTTTCATATACTCGTAAGTGTCTTTCTATTTATATCAGAAATTTGCTTTTACCATTTCAATTGTTCACGTATAATTTCTAGTCTGAATTTTTTGGATTCATGATATATGGTTACATGAATTCAGGAACGAACTATGATCTGGAAGATATAATAATTTCAGGTTCTGAAAAATTTATTTAATATCATGTTAGAATTCAAATCTGTGTAGTGGAAAACTGAACAATATTTCAACCTCACCCTTCAAATCTCACAACTGAATGGCAGAGATCGAACTATTTTTAGAATTAGTTTAAATAAGAAAAAGTGCCGAATGAGTTTTTTTCTAGTTATTAAAAAAGTCGCATAGTTCCTATTTTATTTATCCATAGATATCTTCGAAGATATTAACATTGTTTCCCAAATGCAGTTCTTCACGCTTGAAATTTTAAACTTCTCTTTTGAGATCGGTTCCGAAAATTCAAAGGCTTGAAACGATCGACAAAAACTTGCATGCTCGGAAGTATCCAATTTATTCAAGTACCTATGTATAAATAGGTGTAGACAAAACAGTTTAGAACCATTTTCTACCATGTTTCCCAACCGATTTTGATAATTAATGCAATGCACGTATAAGATGCGCATACAAAGGAGGGAAAGAAAAAAAAAACTTACTGCATTGTTTCGTAAAATTTTTTATTTCTTTACACTGCGGTGTGAGTTAGGATACGTTTGCACATGAGCATCAATGGGTATGAGGCAAGCTTCGAAGCCACCTAAGAGCAATTGAGAGCAAAGGATTATGTAGCAACACAAAACGCAATGTAGTGGTACCCCCACTCGCATATGAGCTACGAAAGAGAAAAAACACGAAGAATATGAGCAGAGACTGAGCGAGAGAACTGGTGGCGAATTCATTAGGAAAGTAGAATTTTATTTCAATACAATTAAAATTTGATATGAAGTCGAATACTTCTGAAAAGTTTATTGTTATCAATCCAGAAGATTATGAAACCTAAACAAAAACAAAAGTTCACAATGTATGCATGCATGCCAATTTCAATTAACCCTATGCCTCGTTTTACACGGTAGACAGGTTCCTGATAAATCCGTGAAAAGCGAAAATTAATTTTTTAAAAAATCATAGAAAAATCATTATCAGTACGAATAAAATATTTCTTCTTTTTCTGAATGGTAAACAGTCACTTTCATCACAAACTTAAAACCGTGTAAGATCGAAAACGTGCTAAACGAGAGTCTAGCAAAACGTTGGATAAGTGTAATATCTACGAAATAAATCAAACTAATCCTTGATTCACTTCAGTGAAAATTAATTTTAATTACATTCATTGTATTACCCTAAAGTACTTATTTCCCAATTTAATGTTTCTAACTCTGCCTAATTTTTCTCTATAAAAATAAAAACAAGAAATCGATTTATATATGGTCTAATTTCGACCACAGGCGATACTAGTCCAAATAATTCAATGAGGGTTGGGAAGGAAAGCTTAAGCGTATTGGGACTATTTTAGGGCTCTGTGGATTCCGTATTTGGCAGTTTTAGGGGGTAGCTGATTTTGCATCTGATGTCAGGATTTTAAAATTAAAGATGTCGGATAGGGTTGCCACCCATTTTTTATATTTGTGTTTTTACGGATTCGGCGCTGGGGCGAACACTAGATAAAAGTGGGTCTCTGAATCCAAATCCGTTGTCAGAATTTCAAAGTTATGGAATTTTTTACCATAGAGTTGCCACCTAAATTTTTTTTGTACGAATTTGTCGCTGGGGGTATACTAGGTAAAAAATGGAACACTTAATACGAATCCGTTGTCAGAATTTCCAAATTACCTAAGTTTTTAACCAAAGGGCTGCCACCTAAAATATGTTTTTTTACGAGTTTTAAACATTATCTAACATTTTTATGAAGTCCCTGATTACGATTCTTATTTCAGAATTTTCAAATTCAAAATAGCGGATAGGGTTGCCATCTACATTTTTTTATTTTACGAATTTGGTGCTGGGGCGAACAATAGGTAAATATGGGTTGCTGAATCCGAATCCGTTGTCAGAATTTAAAATATTAGTGGAATTTTTTACCCTAGAGTTACCATCTAAATTGTTTTATTTTTACGAATTCGGTGCTGGGACTAACACTAGGTAAAAATGGGTTGCTGAATACGAATTCGTTGTCAGAATTTCAAAATTATGGAATTTTTTACCATAGAGTTGCCACCTTATAATATGTTTTAACGAGTTTTAAAGATTATCCAACATTTTTATGAAGTCGCGGATTGCGATTCTAATTTCAGAATTTTCAAATTCGAGAATAGGGTTGCCACCTAAATTTTTTATTTCACAAATTCGGTTCTGGGGTGACAAAAAACTAGGAAAAAATTGTTAACTGTTAATACTGTTAACTTATAAACATTATAAATTTAAAAAACGTTATTATGTGGCAACCCTATAATTAAAAACTTCTTAATTTTAACTTTTGACAACGGATTTGAATTCAGCGACCCATTTGTACCTATTTTTCGTACAATTACGAAATATAATTATAATAAAAAAATGCAGTTGGCAACTCTATGCTATAAAAATTCATACTTTTGAAATTCTGACAACGGAATCTTATTCTGCAACCTATTTTTACCTATGTTCACACTACTACCGAATTCGTAAAAATACACAAAAAAAAAAAATTTTTTTTTTCCTTTAACCCAGATTATAACCTTCAATATAATCTATTACAATCCCTATTCGCCACTTTTGTCATGAGTTACATTCTTGTATTTGAAGCTAGCGAAATCGAAAAATCTAATGAAGTAAAGGTTGTGGAAACAACCTCATTCTTCCTTGCTCTGAAAAAGTTAAAAGGAATTAAGGCAAGTTAAGGCTATTTTGTATGCAAGGATTGACCTTTTTTATCTCTAAATACTACAAAGAAATAAAAAAGTTTCTCATCAAAAAAATTAAGAACTTTGTCATAAACCTAACGCCTGCTACACTTTCTGCAACTTAACTTCCGGTTGTAAGTGATGGCATCACTTAACCTATCAAAACAACGTTCGTACTCAAACCAAACTTCTAACTAGGGATTTATTTGGCACATACATATATAAGAATACAAGCACAAACACACACACACGCGCGCGCTCACACTGTCTGAAATTCATTTTTATGTCAATGAAAAATGTGCCAGCAAAAGTTAATCCGAATTTAAAGACAATTTAAAAATGGCGCGTTCACATAAAATGTAACAAAAACAAAGAAAAAGCGAACAAAACAATTTCTTTGTTCCGTTTGGCGGAATTAGAAAAAAAGAAAGCAATAAAACACAAAAAACGGCAAAACAAAAAAATTAAAAAAAAGGAAAAAACACACTAAACCGGAAGCTGACATCTTAATGAAGCACAACATTTGTAAAGAAAGCAATACAGAGTATAAACAGCTCACACAAAAATATTAAAAAGGCAATAAAATACAACAAATAAAAGAAAAACAAAAAAAGCGAAAAAAAAACAAATAGAAATTAGAAAAGGGTGCGCTTCCGTTTCCGCAACAACGTGCAACGACGACGACGACGACTATGGGTTGGCTGTTGAACTCGTGTCGTTATGCTTTGGAATTTTTATTTTCCTTTTTATTATTTTTCTAATAATTAATCAGCATGATTATAATCAGTAAAGCAGCAGAGACAACAACAACAACAACAAGCGCTGACTGTTAAAAATAAAATGAGCTGGTTTTTAACGCTTTTTTGTTTGCTTCGGTTTGAAGCTGTTTCCTTTTTTCTTCTCACATTAATTTTCCACAAAAGAGAAGCAAAAAAAAAAAAAAATCAAAATTTGTGCTGGTTCCGCTTTTAATTATTTTACGGGTTCTATGGTTAGGTTTTTTTTTTAATTTCTTTTTTTGTGTGCTTAACATATTTAAGCTAAAATGGAAATCTGCTGCATTATTTCCAACATTTTTTGGACAGCGTGTTTGCATAAAAACTAGTATATTTTTTTCACTTGTTTGCTGAAAATTATTTCTCTGACTCTAAAATGTTTTTTGTCTATTATTTTTTCTTTTCTCTCTATGACTTGTCTTGCATTTCCGGTTTGATGATGTTGCTGCTGACGTTCTTACCGCCACTGCTGCTGCAAACACCAACACAAACAACAACAACAACCACAATAACAACAACTACAACCACTCAGGATGAGGCTCGCAAGAAGGCTGCCTCAACGTATTTGGTCGAGAACTCAGACATGCCACCGCCTAGATACCAAAAGGATGGCACCTTGCCAGCAGTCTATCCCAATAATATTGGTAAGTCATTCACACAATCAAGCAGCCTTAGCTTGGCCAAGTCATGTTATTTTTTTTTATATTTTGTTGGAATTTTTCAATGTATAACCACTTTATAGAGATTCTCATGAAGGCTGCCTAGAGTATGCTCTTCAGCAAGCAATTTGTACAAAAACCCACAAAAAAAAATAAGCCAACAAAAATTTGAGTTGATTTGAATTTCTGCTTTTGGTCAATACGTAAATCTTGCCAATTGTGCTGTTCTCAGCTCGGCTGTGACAAGCTTGTGACTCTACCTCTAACTGCCAGCCACAAATAAAATACAAACTAGGCACCGGGCAAAGCCAGTCAGACACAAACGTATGCCTGCATATTTTTGGCACAGTTTATTGGCCCCCGATACTGCAGCCTGTCTTTTCATTGTGGTACACTTGAGCAAACGAGTCCTTAATTTCGAGCACTGATAAATTGAAATCAAGCCATACAAAGCTCTACAGAATGTTTTAAAGAGCTTTTAATATTAACACTTGTTTGTTATTAATTCTGCTTTTATGTTGATGTTGTTTTGTTCTTCCATTTTAAATATTCTTCTAATAAATGTCTCTGCTGAATTTTGCACTCAACAGGAATCAGAACTTTATTGAATGCAGAACAAAAAAAAAAAAAAAAAAAAAAAATGTTGAAGAATTTCATTAGATGCTGTAGAAGCAGTAAAAACTGTTTGATTTAATTAAATTACTTAATGAAGATGAAGCTTTTTATTGGTGATCTTTTTTTATTAAAATTCATTTTTTTTTTTCCCTCTCATCTCAAAAGCTTTTTCGAAAAGCCTTTGAATTCTCGATTTCATTTTGCGAATGCATGCCATGTAATCTTTTACTTTTTCATACATTCGTTCGCCAATCAACTTGCATTTTTTTTCTAAATATAATTGAGTGTTTTTGTCTGATTTTCTCCATTAGCTAGTTGGTTATCCAATAACATACTATTCGCTCGCCTTTCACCACCCACTCACACAGTTTATTAGCAGTGGTGTGGCCTTCAGAAATCACGTCTCATCCACTAATGAACTGCACTCGTTTTTTCTGCAAGCCTTACACTCGCTTATAAACTCGCTTCACTCCGCTTCTCGCATTTGACACCAGCGCACTAAGCTACATGTTAAGCTTTTTCCACCTACTCACAAGCTTCTTCTTAGAGTGCCACTCACTTTGTTAGCTTTTGAGGCACTTCAATGCAAATTATTTTGAAGAAAATCTCTGCCTCAATTGCCTCTCGTTTAACGTTTCTCGCTTTTCCACCATCTTCGAATAAAAAGCGACTCTTCTAAATTACTTTAATATATGACGTCAAACAATGTCAACTAAAGAAACACACAGAGAGAGTACTGTAGCATTGAAAAATAAAAAAAAAAATCTTTCTTTTTTCAAATGAAAACATTGCGTGACACAAGCTCTGAAAAATTCAGCAAAAAACAATGACAAGAACTTAGAAATAATAATGAAACAACGAAGAATGAAATGAAAATTAAAAAAATTACAAAAAAAAAAAAACAAAAACAAAGAACAGGATGTTGGCGTAGAAAAACACACACAGCAATGACAATGTTGTTGCTGTTGCTGCTGCTCACAACGACAGATAGTCAAAGAAAATACGCAAAAAGTTCTTCTTAAAAAATAAGCTTTAGTAAAAAAGCAACTTAAAAGTTGAGAAACTTTAAAGTTTAAACCAAGCATGAGTGATAAGAACTGCGCTTTAATTTATAACGTCCAAAGGAATTGCTTAACGAAGGATTTTCTTAAGAACTTTCGTATTTATTTAAACAAAAAGTGTTTGCGTTTAGTTTTGAAGATATTTTAAGCACAATAAAATGCATCAATATTTGTAGCTTAATTACCAAAAGTTTAAAGAAAGACAAATACACATTGAATAGAACAAAAATTAACTTGATACTTATCTTATAATTATATATAATATATAAGCAAACATCCAATGTTATTATATAAAAAAGGGAATAAACTTATATCATTCGAAAGGTATTGTGCCACAGATGTGCCAAAAAATAGAAATTACAAAATAAAATTAAATATATGTATGCAGTGCCTCTAACGAATAATCGGACAAAAATTATAGTTTTATTTATTACATAATATATTACGAAGTAGCTAGAATAAAAAAACTGGTACGTCATTTTACTTTCTGGTTATTCTTTATTATAATATCCAAGAACGAACAACAATAAAAACTTTTGTAACCAAAAAAAATTAACATTTTAAACAAAAGACTTAATTTCTACTACTCGGACAAAATTAAAATTCAATAAAGAAGATGGAAGAAAAAAAAAACACTGAAACGTTCTTAATATTTTGTGGCGTATCCTTTGGCTTGAAGTACTGTTTGAAGTCGCTTAGGCATTGATTGAACTAAATTTTTGCTGAACTCAGGTGCTATTGAAGTCCAAGCTTGCAAAAGGGCATTTTTAAGAGCATTTACGGAATTGTATGGGCGCGTGTAAGCTCTGCGAGTTAAATCTTCCCACAGATGCTCAATTACGTTTAAGTCCGGGGACTGAGGTGGAGTCTGCAATAGTTTTGGACGGTTGTGGATCAACCAAAGCTTTGCAACTCCCGAAGTGTGCTTAGGATCGTTGTCCTGGTAGAACTCAAAGTTGTCTAGAATGCCCAATTTTTCTGCGCTCTGTTTGACATTCTCCTTGAGAATGCTGAGATGGAGGAACCTATCCATTTTACCATCTATGAAGTGGAGATTGCATACCCTAGCACTGGACATACAGCCCCAAACCATTACAGAACCACCACAGTGCTTAACTTAAAGCGTGTTTCTTGATTCGAATTCTGCATTTTTTGAGGCCATACATGCAGCATCCCGTCCGATCCGTGCAGCTTAAATTTGCTCTCATCTGTATAAAGTACCTTTTAAGTAAAGCAAACAATTATAATAATATCATTATTGATCTTTTATATTAGCTATTACGATTTTCCAAAACGCGTTTGTTTCAAGCAAATATTCTTGAGCAAATTTGTTGCGATGTTTTTTATTTTTGGAGCTGATAAATGGCCTTTCCTCGCTATTCTTCCGTAATAATTTTTTTTATGCAAACAATTCCTGATTGTTTTCACAAAAACATCTTTACTAGTGGATTTTTGTTAAAAAAATTTGCAAATCTTTTGCGCTTTTGAATGGATCTTTTTTGATTGCCACTAATATACCTCTTTCTTCTCCTTCATTAAGAATTTTTCCTTTGCCTTCTCTGCTCTTATATGAAAGCCTAAATTCTTCACGGTACAACAAAAAAAAAATTTTTTTTTATTTCAGCTTCTTCGTAATATATTATATCTATATCAGTGAAGTTCACGTAGTACCACGCGTGGTGAGACTCGACGGCTTTATTAGAGAATCGAAACATGTACACGATCAAAAGCACCATGAACCAAGAAATAAAGATAATGCAAAGAAAAGAGCCGCCATATTGTAAACAAAACAAAGCTGGTAGTTCTGACGTCATCGGTCACAAATTGTTTTGTTTAAGTGTAGCGATTATATGTGGAAAATTATTTCTTGAAGTATTAAATAATTATTAGTGTTTATAATTCAGTAATTTTTTGTGTTTTTTATAAAAATTAAGTCTGCTGTAGCGACGTGCAATAATTGCAACAGCAAAAAAAATTAACTTTAAATTTCGTTACTGCATGAAAATATAAACAAACAAAGTATTCAAACACTTTTATCGAGAATTAAACTTGTTAATTTTATAATTTTCCACTTTTATTTAAGTTTTCACATGTTTTGCATGAAAAACGTATGCAATATAGCTTTTTTTGTGACCGATGACGTGGCACGAAAAAAATACTTTTTTCTCGCACTGCTGATTGCTTGATCTTGTCTTGTTGGTTCATGCAAAAGCACGAAGTTCTCTCAATTAGTTGGCGCTGAAACTTTAAGCTGGAATGTTCACGCCGCTTGGTCGCGTGTTTTGCACTGCACAAAAAGTTTGAGGCATATGAAAATTAGTTCTTGTGCAGTTATGATTGCACTAAGGGAAAGAACGCATATTAGCATTATCCACGCCTGAGTATAAATTTTATTCAAATATTTACGTGGATAAATCAAATGTTTTCCTTACAACTCGTTTTTTTCCCGTATTTGAATTTTATTTATACCACACACGTACATACATATTCCATACAAGCAAGCAGCAACAGCATCGCACACGTACACACATACTCCGACAAGCAGCAACAGCATCGCACTCTGTTCATGCAGTTTTTTTCTTGCATTTTCAGTTCTTATAGTTCTCATTTAGTTATTGTTGCAAGAGTAATATAGTATGCATGTTTGGCGAAGAAATTAATTTATGTAGGGTGGAGTGACAACTGGGTATTTTCTCAAGAACATCTTGAACCGGTTGTCATTTACCTGAATAATTTGCTTCTACCTACATATATTTTGTACATTACTTTTTCGTTCTCTATTTTATAATATGTTTGACAGTTGGTGCAATATTAGGGCACCAACTGTCAAAAATAGTATAAATTAGAGAATGAAAAAAGTGAAGCGATAATAAATTATACAGGCAATGGCATTTGATGAACGCAATATGAAGAAAATAATACCATAAAACCATTAATAACGTATTCAATTTAAATATGTTTTTTTTTAAATTCAATATTTTTATATAAATTTTCTTTAAATGCGATAGTTTATTTTCAAATAGTAAATATTTGAAAGATATTTTAAAAAAATTCGTGCATAATTTGAATATATTTTTTATTAATTCTGTTTAAATATTTAAATATTTAATTTAATTAATAAAGTATTCAAATAAATTTTAAATATTTACGTAGTCGATTTGTTCAAATGCGTTATTGGTGCAAAAATTACTCGCTTTTTGGATAAATTAAAAAAGTTTTTGGATAAATTTAATATTTTTTTCCCTTAGTGTGCAGAATAATAATAATGATAATAATAACGATATTGATAATGATAGTGATAATGAATATGATAATGATACTGATAATGATGACACTGTGGAACAAATTCAGGTTAGCAAAAGTTAGGTCGATTCTGAGAGTGAGGGGTCAAAAAAGAGGCTAAATTAGAAGACCCGTATCGCGGCGTTTGTTTATGTTAGTTCGAATTTGTTTTTAATCGACCTTCGAACTTTGCAGTCAAATGCCGATTTTCAGCATATTGTTTATATGGTTCTTTGGCTATAACTCGTCGACTAATTGATATTTTTTCAATCTGTATAAGACAAATTATTGCTAGAGACCTGTGCAACAATTAAAATTTTTTAAAAAATTTATTTAGAAAATTTTTGTGGTGCTTATGAAGCAAAATGTTGGAAAAATTCTTTTCTTTTCATGCTTTTTGAAAATATTTTCCACAAAACTAAGTCTTTTCTGCTTTCTATTTGATCTTTTATATGCTTCTCAGTTACTTCAATAAATTTCATTTGAAAAGAAAATGGTCTTAGTCGATAATTTGCGTTAAAAATCCCAAAACCATTAAATAAATAGCGATTTAGGTAGAAGTAATTAAAATGGGAAGTTCCAAGAATTAGGAATTAGTAAAACAACTTTTTTGTTTTCAACAACCGCACAGGTAGCGATTTTTTTTTTCGTACAAGCGAACATGAATAAAGATTCATTTGATGTCTCTTAATTTTCGTTCGGTCGTGATAAAATTCGCTATTAATTTTTTTGAAACATATTTCATTTTGTGAATGATTTAAGTTAAGTGCATCGGTCTCATAAAAATAACAAAAAAAACATTGTAAAATATATATTGTATTAAAAATGTCGGAACCAAAATGTAAAATGGACCATTATTGTAATGTTTGTGGACGTTTCATAGCAAGCGATGAAAAATGTGGCTATGCGAGTGATTTTTTTTTTTTTTTTGAAGCCTATAAGCAATATTTCTCGCAAGAGTTTATCACTGACGTAAACTATGCCCCTAAAAAAGTTTGCTTTAATTGCTATTCAACTCTTATGCAATGGAAAAGTGAAAAGAAGAAGGCTATTCCTTTTGGTATACCAATGATCTGGTTAGACAACAGCCCCCATCAAGAAGAAAATTGCTATGGATGTATCAACTACCAGGAAATCAACTACCAAGAATAGAAGGAAAGCAAAGAATAAAACGTATGTAGCAGTGCCAAGTGCCCAATTACCATTACCGCACTTAGAATTCATTCCAGTACCAACATACCAAAGTATTGATCTTCAAACAGAAATCAGTACTACAACCGCCTCTGCTACATCCATGAATTTCTTCTCAGAATACGACCCTGGTGAAGGTACATCCTATGAAACATCAAAGAACCCAATCCTAGTCACATAAAACCAACTGGATGGAATTGTTGCAAATTTGTGTTTGATTCAGAAAAAAATCAGAACTAATGGCTTCATTTTTGAAAGGAAATAATTTGCTGGCGAAGATACCAAAGTAACAGCATATCGAAAACGCCAAAAAGAGTAAGAAAAGTTCTTCAATGTGAATGATGCAAAAAATTTCGCTTATTGCAACGATATTGAAAAGTTAATGGAGACGATAGGGTTAATCTGTAAAAAAGATGATTGGCGTTTATTCATCGATAGTTCACTAATCAGCTTAAAAGTTGTGCTTTTGCACAAGACAAATAGAATGCCTTCTGTTCCGATTGCGTATAGCACTGACACTAGTGAAAAATTTCGATAATTTGAAACACATTCTGGAAGTAGTCAAATATAAGGAACACCAGTGGCGCATTTGCTGCGACCTCAAAATAGTTTCATTGATTACAGGCTTAACAGCATCTGGCCGTTCTTAAAAACAAAAAAGTTGTTTTTCTAATTCCTTGGAACTTCCCTTTTTAATTACTTCTACCTAAATCGCTATTTATTTAATGGTTTTGGGATTTTTAACGCAAATTATCGACTAAGACCATTTTCTTTTCAAATGAAATTTATTGAAGAAACTGAGAAGCATACTATAGATCAAACAGAAAGCAAAAAAGATTTAGTTTTGTGGAAAATATTTTCAAAAAGCATGAAAAAAAAATAATTTTCCCAACATTTTGCTTCATAAGCACCATAAAAATTTTCTAAATAAATTTTTTAAAAAATTTTAATTGTTGCACAGGTCTCTAGCAATAATTTGGCTTTTACAGATTGAAAATATATCAATTAGTCGACGAGTTATAGCCAAAGAACCATATAAACAATATGCTGAAAATCGGCATTTGACTGCAAAGTTCGAAGGTCGATTAAAAACAAATTCGAACTAACATAAACAAACGCCGCGATACGGGTCATCTAATTTAGCCTTTTTTTTGACCCCTCACTCTCAGAATCAACCTAACTTCTGCTAACCGGAATTTGTTCCACAGTGTAATATAAGCCTGCAAAAAAATCAAAACGATCAGTTCACTGAGTTTCGAGAAATCTCGCTCACCGACTTTGAAAACATGGTTTCGAGAAAAACGCGTTTGAAAATAAGGGCCAGCATGCGCGCTCTGGAAGGCGGTTCTCTTACTAGGCTATTACTTTGTTATTTTTGAGATATCGACTTGAAATCTTAACCACATATTTTTGAGACTTGAAGCTTTAAGAAAATGCAAATAAGAATGTTTGAAAAAAGTTCTGGGTATATAACCCCCCTGAAACCAAAGAATCATTATTTGTTTTCACAGGATAAAACCCTAAAAACTAACAATTACCCAACTGGCTCCTTTAAAAAACATTGCGAAGTACTTATAATGGTCAACAAAGGATTGCACTAATGCCAAAGGATTACAGTGAATAAAAAAAAATAATATCGTCCTTGTAGCCTCAGTGGCTCCTATTAAAAAAATAAAAAAAGTGGCTCCAATTAGCCAACGAAAAATTCTCAAAAATTCAAAAAGGTTCCTATGGCCTGACTAATTCAATAATAAGATTCAATGCAAGCTTTTGTCCATAGGATCATCTATTTTGTCCAATGTGTCATAAAACACAAAGGTTCTATAGCATAATAGATTTCTGTCGAAGGACAAATTTATAACAAATACCATCAAAAATACAATGATCTCACTTGTTCCATAGACAGTGCCTCAGTGGGGCTTATTTGTCATAGAACCAACAATTATTGTCCAAACAGTCCACAGAATCCAGAAAAAGTTCCATAAGTTGTCTCAGTGGTCAAATTAATATAAACCTCACCTATTGGTCATAAAATCCTAGAATTTTGTCCCAGAAGTTGTGCACTGCACTTAAAAAAATTTATAAAGCTTAAAAGTGGAACCATTTCGTCATAAAAATATTATTTATTGTTTCAAAGATTACTGAACTCTTAAAAGTTCTAAAGTCTTTCAGTGGAACTTATTCGCAATAAAATCATCTGTTTTTGTCTCAAGAGTAAAAAAAAAAAAAAAATACAAAAAAAATCATGCAACCCTTCCAGTTCCATAGACAGCCGCAGTGGACCGTGTTGGCCATGGAATCATAGATTTATATTCCAGGTGTCCAGGGAACTCAAAAAAAGCGGTATGATGCAATTATACGGTTCAATTTCTATCACAGAAATCTACTGAACCCAAAAAAAACTTTTGACCTTTTTAGTACCATAAACAGTCTCAGTGGAACCTATCGGTTTTCAACCTTTTTGTTGAAGCAATGAACATTTTTCACAATTTTCGTTGTAATTTTTTTTTTTTTTACATTTTGAGAATGTTTTTAAATATTCATGAATAACCCAGTCAGCAATGTGGTGCAATGTAGCTACAGACCAACTCAAGCTCAATTTACTGTATTATTGAAATGCGCTAGCTCAATTGCGCCATGGCGTAGTTGACAATGCTATACTTTCTGTAGAAAGAGGAGGATAATCAGCGCTGTGAGTTATTAAGTTTTATAGAGCTTTTAGTTCTGCGCTACTTTATATATTTATACAGAAACAAGTGCATTACCTATATCACATGCAGTTAACAACCATGACTAAACACATTGAAGTTTGTATATTTTTATGACAATGTTCAACTCAATAGCGCAAAGCAGCAATGCGATACTTATGCGAGTATGTATCAAGCGTTTCAGAGCAGTTGTATTTCAACTCAATAACGTAATGCAGCGCTGCGTTACACATGTCTACTGCATTCAAATAGAAATTTTGAATGTTATGTGGCCCTGTCTTGCAATGTGTTCATTTTCTATAGAAAACGCTTTGAATTTATTTATTTAAGACTTCTCAAAGAAGAGGTAATGAGCTCAAAGCTCAGAAATTTCCTCTCAACTAAAAACTGTTCATGTCTTTGAACAGTGACATTTTGCTATAATAAATGTAAAAGCATCTTAAGCTTCTAAGCTTTGGTTGTGATAGTTACTCGTACAAAGAAATATTATAAATATTTATTAAAATTCTGAGAAATTGTTAAAAATAGATAAACAAAAGATAAATTGAAAAGACAAATTAAATTAACATTGTTATTGTCTCGTGTATAAAACGGTTTTGTTCTAAAAGCTGTCACTTTCGTTGCAAAGCTCTTATTTTTTTTATATCTTTATAAAGCATCTCATTAAGAAAATATATTCAAGGAAGACTTGTACGCATTCTTTTTATGTAACAGAGTCCATCACTGTCTTAATTTCTAGCTGACGCACTTACTAACTGTCAGTCTTGTCTCCCAACACTCCCATCTCAAAGCATATTTTCAATTTCCTCACTAAGAGAACGCAAAGTAATTTCTTGTTGCCATTACGATTTCAGGATAACGCGCAGTTGTCTTGCTGGTAAAAATCTAATGATGTGAATTATGTTTTATTTATACTTTATATTCTTGTACACATACACACGCACACACACACTTTTGCAAAACAAAAAAAAAACAAAATAATATCACAAGTAAATTCCATGAAGTAAACAAGTATTTAGTTGCAAAAATGTTGCTTCGAGATAAATTTAAGCAGAATAAAAGCCCTTAAAATAGAAACAAGAAAAATAAGACCGAACAAAATAATTCTGTAAGGAGAAAAGCAAACACGACACATTGTGTGAGTGGACGAATGAGTGAAGCGGCTGGAAGAGTATTATAATGTGAGGGGTGTAAGTAGCAAAAAATGAGCACAACAAGCAGCAGCCAGTCAACTATCTTTTCAGGCATCCTCGTATCCCTACATCCATCCATCCAACCATCCATCCAACCATCCATCCATCCATCCAACCAACCATCCATCCATCCAAACAACTAGCCAACCATTCATTCATGCATTCATCTATTTAAACATTTTCAATGCTCGACGGAATCGTCATCTTGTCATCCGTTACCCTAGGGGTCCTTCGGTTAGAGAGCAGACAACAGCAACAACAATAGCTTTAACTCATGAAGGTACAGGTTAGACATGGGTAACGCAGCGCTGCGTTGCGTTACTGAGTTGTAGCTCATTACTGTGCTACAGCGCTGGCACACTTGTCTGATAAAAGTAACCTATTTGCGCTGTAATACAACCTATATCTTTCTCTTTCTACTCCATTAACATATATTACTGATTAACATATATTTGATACAGATATCATAGTAATTTAAGCCACAGAATGGCGCAATTGAGTTAGCGCATTGCGTTGGTACAATACACTGAGCTTGTTTTGCTGCACTGTCCATGTCTAGCACAAGCAGCGCAAAGCTGACAAAAATATGAGAATAGAGGAAAAAAAAAATTAAGAAATTAAAACAGCAAAAGCTGTAGCAAAAAAATGCTTGTGACACATTGTTTGCAAAGCTGCACCCAACTCAAGCAGTGAATCCAACAGTATGAGCAACAGTAACACCAGCTGGAGGCAACAGTGAAGCTTTAAACACATGTTGATAACCTGCTTCTTGTAGCTTCTAAAAGGAGGACGGACTATGAAATATATGTGTGTGTGAGTGTGTGAGTGTGTGAGTTTATGTCTCGGAAAAACTCGGGAAAAATAGAACAACACAAGTACAAGTGAGACAAGTAGTTCTGATCTTGCTGCTTATGTTTTCTTCTGTTGCTCTAGGAACTGCTGCATTCCTTCAGTTTTTACAACCCCCTCTTTCTCTCTTGCTTGCTACTTTTGTTCTGCTCTAATATTGCCTTGTTTTATTGCTGGGTTTGCTTAAAACTAACATACTTTGAATACATTTTCTTCTTGTAGCACGTTCCTTTCTCATATTCGAATATATGCTAAGAGGAAATGATGTCTTGGAAACCAAGTAAGGGGTACTTTGACGAGTGCCTTTTGCAAGTTCGACAAAGTATACTATTAGAACTAAAAATTATACAGAATATAGGCTATGATTTTACTTATAAAAGCAAGAGACGCAAGGTTAAAAATCTTTATTTTTACTTCCATAAAAATTTGGCATAACTTTTACTTTCCTAATGGATTCGCCACCAGTTCTCTTGCTTAAGTTTGCAAGCGGCAAACTGAAAATAGAAAAGATTTTCTCTTTTATGGTAGACTTT
The DNA here is from genome assembly GCA_943735915.1 of Pherbina coryleti. Lineage (NCBI taxonomy): Eukaryota > Metazoa > Arthropoda > Insecta > Diptera > Sciomyzidae > Pherbina > Pherbina coryleti. The sequence continues at coordinate 174,011,610 of OX030950.1, forward strand.
ATAGATTTCTTATCCAAACAAAAGTTAAATTTTTGATTGTTTTTGTGAACTCATTAATAAATAAGAAGGTTCTCAAAAATCAGAGAGGCATTTGATTCCGGCAAAGATTCGAAAATGATTAATTTTCGAGTGGCGAATACGAACTTTAACATTCCTAATGAATTCGCCACCAGTTCTCTTGCTCAATAGAGAGCACAATGTGAGCGTCAAATAAAAAAAAATGTTCTCTTTTATGTTAGATTTTATAGATTTCTTATCTAAACAAAAGTTAAATTTTTGATTATTTTTGTGAAGTCATTAACGATCCAGATATTTTTCAAAAATTAAAGAGGCACTTGAGTCCGGCAAAGATTCAAAAATGATTAAATTTAGAGTGGCGAATACGTACTTTAACATTCCTAATGAATTCGCCACCAGTTCTCTTGCTCAATAGAGAGCACAATGTGAGCGTCAAATTTAAAATAAAAAAGATTTTCTCTTTTATGTTAGACTTTATAGATTTCTTATCTAAACAAAAGGTTAAATTTTTGATTATTTTTGTGAATTTATTAACGATACAGATGGTTTTCAAAAATTAGAGAGGTATTTGAGTCCGGCAAAGGTTCAAAAATTATTAATTTTTGAGTGGCGAACACGAACTTTTCTGCCTAAAACCATTCATAAATGGATTCAAAATGATTACTTTTAGTTCACTGCTTAAGATCGACCACATTTAACCCTTACATGGCATACCCCTCAGATTGCTTCCACCTCTTAGCTTATCATCAGATGCAGCAGCAGCAGTAGCTCGGTTAAATGCTGCGCTTCACTAGATTTCTCTCGACTACGAGTTTTTATTCAAACATTTATTCAGCACTTTTCTTTGCTACATTCATACATTTAAACATATCTATACATATCTATATTCTATATACATATATGTACATACATATATATATCTATGTATATTTTATTTAATTTGGCAGCATATTTTCTCTTTGCATTTTGTTGTGTTTTTGCTTTAATGTTAGCTGATGCTTGGCGCGTCAAGTTAGAAGCTCAACATGTAGCTAGCTCTACGTTGCGACACATGTTCACGTTTACGTTACAAACATAGCGCAGTTTTTCGATGTCATGAATTGTGGAGAGCAACACATTGTAACAACATGTTCAGCGCGGTTTTGTTTTTTTTTTTGTTATTTTTTATTGTTTTTTTGTGTTAGTGCAGCATGCATTTCACACAGGGTCGGTACCCTAGAGCAGCAGCAGCAATTGGGTCGCTAGGGAAGCTGGCAACAACCCCCGATTTAAGTTTTTTCTCCTCATCATCAACACTAGTAGGGAGTAGGGAGTGGTGGTAGGGGGGGGGGGGGGGGGGGCTTGTGCTTGTAACACATGACGTACGGATAAAAATGTTACAAATTGCACACCAAAGTGGAAAACATTTCCCGGTGCTCATTCGATGTTGCTGCTGCTGCTGCGGCGCATACGTTTGTGATATGATGCGATGTGATGTGCTATGTTGCTGCTCATGATGTCGTTGCTGCTGCACTTGTTGTTGTTGTTGTTGTTGTAGCGTATCCTCAAGTGGTATTCAAATTGTTATCCATCCATCTCGCGAGCGTCGTCACAACAGCTGCTTGCACGACTGACTAGGGAGCTGGTTGGGCGTCAACAAGGCAGCCAACAGCTTCCAGCTTGCTACAAATGGGCAACTTTTGACTCGTCTTCATTTTTCAAGCAGTTTTAATTTTATTTATTTTAAAAAAAAAAGGAAAAAAATGCTATTCTTTCTTTTACTACAACTCATCATCATAGCAATATGTGCGCTACAGCTACAAGCAACCGCTGTTGCTTTATGTGTTGGCAATATTTTGTTGTTGGTGATGCATCGTTGCAACTCATTTGTTTTAGTTGTACTCTGCCGTCGTCGTCATAGTTGTTGTAGTTGTCAGCATTGTCATCATTTATGTTGTTGTTGCTGTTGTTGTTGCGATAGTTGTTGTTGTTATTAACATTGTTCTACTTGTTTGTTTGGTTGGTTGTTATGTTCACCTGTCATCGTCAAAGCCTGTAAGCAAAATAATAATTATCCTGCTTATATCCAGCTTGGTTTTGTGAACTAGGATAACTGTAACCAACACTGATGCAGCACCCCTTTCTTTTGGTGTTAACTACAGCAATTTTCTGCAAGAAAAACTTCCTGTTGCATAAAATTAATAAAATTAAATATTTAATAAAAAAAGCAAACACAGCAACTTTTTAACTTATTAACGCTGCTTTAATAGCGAAGTTGTACAACAGCATAAACAGTCGAAAAGAAAAACAAAAACGCAGCTACACCGTTAAACTTACGCACACACACACAAAAAAAAAACCAAATAAAAAAAAACAGCGGAACAACATAAAAAAACAAAACAAAGCAAAACAAAACAAAACAAAACATGGCGTGGAAAAACTTTTAATGAGATTCTTTTCATTTCGTCAGACAAATATACATGCACACACACACACATACACAGCGAGAGAAATACCGGCACACATTCGAACGCAGCAGCTTGCAGCTGATACATTTTCGGATAATGTAAAAGCAGCTGTGATAAACGCAAAAGACATATCAGCAAAATTTCACACAGACAAACGCACACACACTTAAACACATTCCCATGCTCATATCAGCACACTTGAAGCAAACATCGTGCCCAACGCCACGCCACGCCATGCCTTGTTTGTTCTCTTATTCTATCAAATTAATTGCAAATTAGACGCTATCTGACCGCATCTGATTTCACTTAAAACTACTTTTTGTTGGTTGGATGAAAAAAAAAAGAATGGGACATACGGCACCGAAAATAAGTTAAACAAATTGGGTGCTTTTGACCAGCACTGCGCGTCCTCTGCTAAATTTTGCTTGTTCACCTCTTGGCTCAACTTAATTACACGCGCAGTTTTTCCTATTTGATAATGTTCAACGAACTGTAGGTCTTACACGTTCTTCTAATATATTTTTTATACTTTTTAAAAATTCTTAAAAAAATAATTATGAAAAATTTTAACTTTGTTATATTTTTAAGAAAAATAAGCAAAAAAACTATAAATTTTCAAAATTTATGGTGTTTTCGTTTCTACCAGAAAATGTTGCCTTTTCATTGCCCTCTTCTTTTTTCGTGTTCGATTGTAAAATAAGTGCAAACGGGTGAAAAAAATCTGTGTTCGTTTCTTAAAATGTAACATTTATATAGGGCAAAAAAGGCACATTTCTTGCCCTGCAAAAGTTTATGAGGGATGAGAATCCCAGCAGAAAAAAGAAGTACTTCCGAACAAGTTCTGGAACCATTTTTTTGCAACCGCAAGTTGTTCCAATTACGATTCCGGCCAATACTATTTTTACAGGCGATGTCTACAGAAAAAAGTAGTTCTACTCTCGCTTCTATCGGAACTAAACTGGAACAACTGCTCATCCAGCTGAAAAAGAAACGAAACAAGAAGTACTTTCATTATCGCTGCTATTGAAGTCAACCCATAACCACTTCTAATCTTGGTGGAAAAGAAGTTCAACAAGAAGTAGTTCCGTTTTCGCGTTTTTCGAAGCCAACCTAAAAGTACTTCTTTATTGGAGTTAAATGGGAAGTAGTTGTTCTCTCACTTCTCTCGGAGTCAATAAAAAAGTTACTTTTCTAATAAAAAGTTGAACATTTTCATCGTTTTTTATTATAAATCGCACCTAAAATCTCTCTATAAATTTTTTAAAATAAAACATTTTGAATTAAACGTTATAAAAGACGTTTTTAATTCATAAAAAGAAACACAAATAAATAAATCAAAACAAAACTGAAAATAATAATAATAAGGATATTTCCTTGCTTTTTTAATTTATACATATATTTTTGAAATGTTTTTTTTTAGCTGCTTTGAATGTTTTTTGCATTGCTTTTATGAAATCATCTTCAGTCTCAATGTGGTCTCAGCTGTGGTCTCACACAGATCCTTAAAATAAGACATTATAAGATGTTTAACTTTTAACAAAAAATACTTACTGAACAAAATTTCCCAAATATTGTTGAATCCTTTGAAGTACTTCTTCTGATGATTTCTATGAACATTAAAGTCCATTAAGATAGTTTCTGCAAACAGTCTTGTACATTGTTTTTTTTATTCCATTTGGTCCCAAAATCCTTTTGATGCAGTTCACCTGTAATTACTTGTAAACATAATGGGCCTTACCAATAGTCAAGAGAGCTGATACTAAGAAAAAGCTGACACTAATAAGTGTAAGCTTTTCGTTAGTAGTCAACTTTTTATTTCTCCGTATCAATAAACGAAATCAGTATTCGCTTTCAAAGTGTCACAGCATCAGCCCTGCTAAAAACAACTAGATATGGAAACACTGAAAAAGTCCACTTAGTTTTTTTTGGCGTCGATTCTAATCGAAAAAAGTTTTTCTATGAATATGGCGTGCTTTGTATATTTTTAAAAATTAATCTCTTTTAATAAAAACTTAAATCATAAATTTGAAGCCTACATTCGTTTTTTTGTTAATATCAATTTTACTATTGATAAAAGTATAAGCTTTAAATTATTGTGAATGTGCTTTGCCTTGTTTGACAGATAAAAATTGACATTCTACTAAAATACTTACCATCAGCTGACGCCGATACTAATTTAAAGTATGATACTAAAGCACATGTTGATACTTTCTCGTTTATTGGAATGAAATTTTTTAAAGTATGAGCTTTAATCGGAAATGCTGACACTTCTATGAAAGTAGCAAACTATTAGTTAGGCCCAATAAGTATACACTTTTTCAAATTATTTTTAATTTGAATTAAACACAATTAAAAAACTTTTCACAATTAATCTTGCATGAACTTTTGCTCCCTACGAACACTTTCAACTGAAAAGAATCACAAAAAATATGAAACAGAAAAAAGTATACTTGGCACGTCTTTCGACGCTAACTTTACCTTGTAGAAGAGAACTTATTCCAAATCAACTTGGGGAGAAGCGTGGGGAGAACGTATTCCTAATTAAATTCAACAGAAGCGAGAATGGAACCTATTCAACATTTAACTTCGTAGAAATAGTTCCGTTTTTATTTACTCAAGCTGTTATGGAATATGTTCTAAGAGCAACTACTTCCATATTTTCTGGTGGGATATTGCCCTGAAAATCAGCTGATTGCTTTAAACGAAAATATTATGAAATGCGTGTGTTAGACAAGGATAAATATATGCATTCATAATTTGACACTTTTTTATTTTTAATTGAGTAAGCAGGCAAGGGAAGAACGAATCGAGCGACAAGTCGAAATACGAATTTTCATGTTGCATCGCGCACTGTGGTTGAGTATAGGAGGCTCCACTGTGTTTTTTAACGGGAAAGTAAATATTTTTTGAACGTAAATTTTTGCAATTTTAAGTTTACACGTCAAACGAGCTGTTTTATCAAAAGCGACTTAGAACTGGATTATTGAATAAATGTCGCACAATGGTTCCAAATCGAAAAAAGACGACCAAAACCTAATTTTTAAAGAAATTTCAAAAACATTTTTCATTTTTTACTTTAGATATCTGTTTAAGATAGACAAAGAAAAAAACAGCGTTGTCAATTTTTTTTTTTTAATTTTTTTAAGGATTTTTGAGGCCTTCAAAGTCTGACAAAAATTCTACAAAAAAAAAAAAAAAAAAAGGAAAAATGGAATATTTTAAGCCAATTTCTAACTCTTGTTTTAAATTTTCATGTATTGGAACAAAACTTAAGTAATCAGAAAAAAAGTAAAACTTTAAAAAATATGCATACACTTTTTTTTAAAAAAATGCAAAGAAAATGTACATTTTTTAAATATTTGACTCAGTTAAAATGGAAGAAACGAAAGTGTTTTCCCCTTTTTTCCCCTTTAGAAAGGTTCCTATGTGGGACATCCTATTATATTAATAAAAAAAAGATACAGTATACCGTGTGTACAGTAAAGAAGTGAAACTTCTTCTTTGTATACACTCTTTCTCTTCTAGAATAAGAACCATTTTAGTGTAAAGGCTCGATTATGCAATCGTAAAGCTACACAACGTAACGTTCTAAGAGTTCTATCTGGAATAGAACCCATCGCTGCGCTAGGTTACGTTACGATTTTACTAACCACATTTATTTTTCATAAGATAGAACCCTACGTCACGTTACATTGCGTTGCTTTACGATTGCGAAATCGAACCTTAAAGGCAAAGAGAGAACTTTTTAAGCAAAATAAATTCAATAAAAAGTGTTTATAAAAAAATATTCTGTTTATTTAATATTCATTGGTATGGAGCTATGGCCGAAAAGCAATTAATTTGATAACCAATTTGCGTCGTATTTACATATAGAAGTGAATACAGAATACAACTTGATATATTTTTAATTCAACATATGTACGTATTAATATTGCTTAGATCAAGCATATTATACTTACTATTATTAATAATATTTCGATATAAAATTATATAACTACAATATGTATAAAATAGTTATCTATTGAAAGAACTTATTCCAACTTTTCTTGCGCACAGTGTCAAGTTAGCGTCATGGGCGACAGCATATGCTTCATGAATTTGGGTTCTTTTATTATTTTATATCGCAATATTATGAATAATAATATAATATGTGTAATATGAGCAAAATTCATAGAGGTTATATTAATATATTGAATTAAAGATATACCAACGTTGGTATTCTAAAAAAATATTGGCATGGCAGCCCTAGTATGAGAGTCTACTTTCCGAAAATCATAATGCGCTCAGGGCAACTCTCTTATTCACTTCTGCTTCGCTGAATCTTTCTCTCTTCTTCTCGAGTCATGGCAACCCCCCTGTCTTCCACACATAGAACGCAATCAGCACACAATCTGCGGCTTTTGCCACCCAGCGGTCATCGAAGCGCTTCAAAAGCTCTAAACAAGCGCTTCTGCCATAGCGCTTCACACATCTGAAGCGCTTTTTAAGTAAACCAAATTCATATTAAAAATTATACTGGATATCCTAGGATGAAAACGCTTCTTAACAAACAAATAGTTAAAAAGCTCTTTAAAAAAAAACAAAAAACAAAGCGAGAAAATTTTATAAGATGCGAGGATTGAACTCGGACCACTGGCATTACAATCAAATGTCTTACTGCTCTACTATTTCCCCGTTGTCGTTTTGAACAAAATGTGAATAAAAATATGCGCTCCACAACTCTGAACTCTGAAAAGCAGACCCTCAAAGCATACAAAAAATGCGCATAAAAAGCGCTATTTCTAGGAACGCTGTTTATTTTCCCGCTGGGTATCTACAGCAAAAGTAGTTTGACTAATTGGTATATAGAGTAAATTTTTATATGAAAAGTTTAGCTCGTTGGATAGAGCGTTGTCTTTGTAATCTTTAGTTTGTAGGTTCGATTCTCAGCGGTGACAAGCAAATTTTTTAAGTCTTTTATACAATGTATATCTCTCTCATTCTCTCTACTGTAAAACATATCTTTCTTCTCTATCGTGTAACGAAATGAAGTAAATTGACTTTGAAATTTCACTCCTCAATATTCTCGTTCAAATTTCGAAGCGCCGCCTAAGAAGTTTCACTTCAAAAAAACAATTTTTTGCCACAAAGTGCCACTGTAGGAAGATTTTTAGAAAAACTAAAATGGTGTCAGAAACTAAAAGAAAAAAAAATTGTTTTTAAAGCATTATTTTTGTCTTTATTTTTTTGTAATGGTATTAAACATACTTAGTTAATGAGTTTGTGTTTATATTGAATAATTTATACAGAATAAAGAATGGCTAAATTTTTAAGCCGCCATTTTGAATTTCGACTTTTTGACTTCAGATTCGTGATCAGCGACCCCAAAAACTTTTGAGGCAACACAATTGTACTGCATAATATAGTTATTATAAAAATTAGCATGTTCACGGCCACCATTTTTAAGCCGCCATTTTGAATTTTAAATTTTTGACTTCAGATTCATGATCAGCGATCCCGAAAACTTTCGGGGCAGCAAAATTGTACTGCATAATATAGTTATTATAAAAATTAGCATGTTCATGGCCTCCGTTTAAGCCGCCATTTTGAATTTCTACTTTTTGACTTCAGATTCGTGATCAGCGACCCCAAAAACCTATCTATCATAATTTTCATGCAGATTAGACGACTCCTTGAGGTTTTGGCCGTGTTTTTCGATTTGGAACCATTGTGCGTCGTGGCACAAAAATTCAAAATTTTGGCGTACAAGAATAGATTATGTTGACTTTAGAAGAAAACTTCCCAAAAGTATAGATTTTGAATGAGATTTGCATCAATCACAGGCCTAAGGCTGCGAACATAGTGAACGCGAGTTGCTGAGCCGAGCCGAAAAACATATTAGAGCAATACAGTACGCAAGTCATGCATCTCTTTTACCCGAATGCGTTTTTGAGTTTCAATCGGCTCGGATCAGCAACTCGCGTCTACTATGTTCGCAGCCTAAGACCATATTAAACAGTCATAAGTTGAAATCATGATAATAGACATTGTATGAGTTTTTTTTTTTGTTTTTTAAAGGAAATAATAGGGCTCTCCACAAAATCGACAAAAAAAAAAAGGAATCGTAAAAAAAAAAAAATCACCCAACTGAAAAATGACCCAAAAAATTTATGAAAAATCGCCCAAAACGAAAAAACCAAATTTTACCCAAGAAAACGTAAAAAAGCCCAAAAATTTTTGGAAAAATGACCCAAAACAGAAAACAACAAATTCATTAAAAAAAAAAAAATGAAAAATCGCCCAATTTTTTAAATTGTGTTCCCATACTAGATAAGCAGTTTCAAGGCCAATTTTTTTTTTTTAACTCTATTTTAATTCAATCATTTGCTGAAATAAATAATATTTATTTATTAATATAGACTAACTAGCACAACTAGACCGAGATCTTATATGAAAGCACCAGCTTCATGCGTTTAAAAAGTGTACAAAATTTATAGAGATAAATGTCACCCCAACATGTTTGGGTGAAATTTCGCCCAAAAGCAAAAAACGAAATTTTACCCGACAAAAATGCAAAATCCTCCAATTTTTTGTTTTTTTTTTGTGTTTTTTCACATGAAAAATCACCCAAATTCGTATGGAAAAAAATTGGTGATTTTTCATTTCTTTTTTTTTTTGCGATTTTTCTTTGGCTATTTTGCGGAGAGCCCTTCAATCAATTCTTGATTTTACAATCTTATAAAACGGTTCAAAGGTGTATTATTTAACAGTTGTTTTCTTCGAAGTTTTGTAGGATATTATTTTTTATATATAATCTACATGTATCTACTTTATAATCCAATTAATATTTCAGAGACATACAAGCGATTGTTCATTTTATTCAAAAAACAAATCCTCAACTTATTGTTGATACACCCTTAATGATGGATCGAAAATTTTTTTAGGGACTCAGAAGCATTTTAAAATGATCTAGTTCACTGAGTTATAAATAAATCCAGACTACAAAAGGCTCATTCGAGAAATTATTACATTTTTAGATATCATTTTTGAAATGATTGATTGATAATATGATATTTATTTTTAGAATATCATAACAAGAGTGATACATGCGCAAACATGGTTATGATTCTTAAATTAAGCTGACTTTTTTAGGTTTTTTATTTTTTATTTTTTCTTTTTCTTTATTGAGAGCATTTATTTAAGCTCAAAAGCAAAGTTAATCATTGATGGTTAACAACAAAGTCAATGATTATACGATTCCTAGAAGAGGCACCTAGCTTGAAGCAATTTCACGTACATGTTAATCAAAATATTATCCAATACATACATATGCATGAGAATGCGTAAAAATAGGATAAATTTGGCACACGTGCCTATGGAAAGAATTTTAATTACACTGATTTAAATATTTCTGGGAAAAAGTCTTCAAAAAAGTATTTCGAAAAGACTAAAAATATGTATATGTTGTCTGCTAATTAGAATGGCTTAATAAGAGTATATAACTCAAGTGAAAATTCAACAAGACAAGTTATTGGGCAAAGAGACATTAGACGATTGGTTTGAGGGTGATGTGGATAAGACTTTCAGGGCGATGTTGGATTGAATATAAAAATAAAATCGAAGTTATTCACTAAGTAGCCTAAATAACGATTGAATTTTCAAGAAGCTTTTGCGCGGATAGCTTTCCTTATTACCGAGCAATACTTTCGAAGTATTAACGATTGAGAAAAATACTTGCAGTCACAAGCTCGGAGAGGATTCTCGTCTCACTTTCATCTCAGAAGCATTTGCGAATTTTATACGAGGTTGTACTCTCTTGGGTTTTAATAAAATACTTCCCAAGAGCTTTTAAATAGGCTACCAGCACAAACTCGCTCACCAATATTTAAAACCTGACATTACAAGAATATACATTTGAAGTATTGCTGAGAGAGAAAAATATATCTACACACAAGTTCGGTGAGGTCATGGTGTAATTAACAAAGTGCACGTGACGTTTACAAATGTATCAAAAAATTTTGAGAAAGTGAGAGAAAAGAAACATCAAACTGTGAAAAAGTGTCAAATAACTTGCAACCAAGAAGAACTTGTACCAGATTGTTTTGCAACTTTTACTTAGAACTTACCATCAGCTATTTTGAACAAGTGTAGGTAAAATTTTTTTGAGAGAAGTTAAAATTTCGCGATCATCGTCTTAATTACACCATGGGTGATGTTTTTCGCTTCAGCTTCGTTTAAAAAGTATTTTGCGAGGCTTATACGTGGTTTTACTCTCAAGACCTCTATAAATTACTTCAAATGCTCATTCAACAGTTTTTTCTATACTTATGAAGTATTATCGGGGGAAAAATTTACTATTCTTAGAAATAATATCGTAGTGAACCTTTCAGAACCTCGAATGGGAAGTTGATTAATAATTAGGAGAGAACAAAAACGTGCGAAGTAAGACGGATTATACTCTCAAGAACTCTATACATCCACTCACTTACCTACAAATCAAGATTTCCTCACAAATAATCAAGATGTATTATCAAGGAAGAAAATTAAGAACTTTTACTAAAACATTCTCAAAAATTATATCGGCGTGAACCTTAAGAATCTCTATGGCTCTAAGGCTATGCCTAAAAGAATGACACGATCAAGGTTAACCTTGACACAGGGTGCATCAAAAGTAGATAAGAACTCAGTTACTAATGTAGACACTCTAGAAGCGTTCTCTTTGTCCAAAATAAAACTTCCGGGTAACTTTCTCGACATATTGGCAGTATTAGAAAGACCTAAGTAGCTTGAGTGGATCACTGTGAAAAGTCATGCAATACAACTGCAATCTGTCTAATGTATAATTCTCTCTTTGCCAGTGGTGGTCACTACATGGTTTCCCATAGCCCGCGGGCATCGTGTGTTGTTGAGCTTTTGCACACGAAGTAGCAATCGGCTCGCTGTGTTTGTACACTGCGTTAAAGTTTGTTTTTACTGATGTGCTTTAAATTTCAAATCAGTATGCTTTGAGTGTTCATGTGGTATGGAAGCCGCTCGCTGTTTTATTAATTAATGTACGTAAATATTTTGTAATGTTTCAGTAAAATCAATATTACATTCTATTCTTCACTTTTACCTTTTTTTTATGGTTTTTATGTTAAAATAGCAAAAAACAAACAAAAAAATTAAAAAAGAAATTATTATTTTATTATTATCCGTGCACCAAATGTTGCGAGAGCTTTAACCGACTTCTTGTTTCAGTGTAAAGCTGTGAACTCGGAAAGCTCTCTTTGTTGTTGTTTAAACCGTGCGTTGATCACCACTGCTCTATACAGAGCCGTTGTTGTTGCTGTTGGTTGTTGACTTTATTGTTGTCTTGTTGTCAACATATTTGGCCTAAAGCTCAAATTTGTTTTCAGAAAAATAAAATAAATAAATTGAAGAGAATTTCTGAAAATTCTCTAATGCTGTTTTTGTTGTCTCTTGTCAGAAGTGTATAGTTTCTTATTATTTTTAATTACTGTTTATATTTACCGCAAATGATTTGTATATATTTCAAAAATATATTCCTATAGAATTTACATGAAATGTACAATGTTATTGTATTTTATAAAAAAACTTTTAAATGTTTACAAAACATTAAAAATGTACTTTCATTAAACAGTAGCTTGCTTAAATATGGCATAGTACGGAATTATAAACTTTAGTTATATAGCTTAAAAAGGTTTACAAAAATGCCTGAACTTTATTATATTTTCAGTTTTGATATTAAAATTGAAATAATTTTAAACGTTCGGTGCGTTACCGTGATAAGCCCTTACAAGTTTTCAATTGCGGCGTAACACGGAATTAGAAACTTTAGGCGAAAGCTTATAAAATTGGTTAAAATATAAATTCTTGAAAATATTAATGTAATATTCTCCAAAAGCTTTTATTTTAGCTTGAGATCAGTTAACGATTACGTAATATAAAAAAAGTAATTTACAGTTAAGGCATCGTACGGAATTTACAAAAATTTAGTATGAATACAAAACTTTTAAGTATTGAAACTTTTCCGTGAGTTTTTTTCATAAAATCGATTCTTTTTTCAATTTCGGCTTATCACGGAATTGGAAACTTCGGGTTAAAACCTTACAAAAATGTTTGAAATAAATTTATGAAAAATTTAATGCAATTGCCTTAAAAACCTTTTTACTATGGTTTTAACTAAGTTTAAAATCACGTTATGGTCTATGATTAAAGTTGATGGAGTAAACATTGCTTGCCACAGCACCTTAGAAGTGCATAAGCAAAATTGCATTCGATATTCTTCGAGCATCAACAAAATGGTAGCATTTATCCAAAAGCAAGTTTTATAATTTTTACTTAGTTTATAAAGGTAATTTTTTAATAGAAAAACTTCTTTTAATATAAAAGAAACTTAAAAAGACTCAATTATTAAAATAGATGTATTTCAGTTAAGCAGAGAAGGAATTACATAATTACGGTATAGCACGGAATTATAAACTTTAGTTATATAGTTTACAAAGTTAACAAAAATTACCTTCTCGCGTTGACTCATAACCCAATTCATTCTTTTGCTGATGACAGCAGCATTTGTCATTCATATTCGTTCAAAAAACGCCCGACCGCTTTGGAGATTGAGAGAAAGAGGCAAAATGGGAATGATACACTTCTTAACAACTAAGGGAAAATCTCTGAGTGGGGCGTGCTAATAGAGTTGAGTCTAATGCCAGCAAGACCCAGTTTTGTCTGATAACCCACAAACGAATGAATTGCCCCTTAGTTCCCCTTAAAATGAACGATGTGGATCTTGTGGAGTCAGATGCTCTTGACGTTCTGGGCATATTGGTAAGATCTGATCTTTGCTGAAAAGATCATATGTTCGATGTGTCAAAAGAAGCGCCCAAGTGCCTAGGTTTCTTAAAATGGTGCAAAAGATATTTCACCCCATCTGATCTCCACATGATCTACACTTCATTCATCAGGCCAAAAATGAAGTACAATTCGCACATTTGGGCAGGGGCTTCAAGATCCTATTTGGAGCTTCCGGACCAAATTCAACGGCGTGCGATATAACATATTTGGTAGGGGATGAAAATATTTCATCTTCCCTCAACTCGCTCGGGCATCAACGCAAAGTTGGATGCCTTAGCCTTTTATATAGGTATTACCATGGGAAGTGTTCAAGGAAGATACAAGACCTGATGCCAACAGATCGGGTATTTCCCAGGTACTCACGGTCAGGACTCCAAACCCATCCTTCTACCATTACCTTGATGTCCAATAGAACATCTTATTACAGAGATAATTCGTTCTTCGGTCGCACAGCTAGATTGTTTAATAATCTCCCTGCGAGCGTGTTCCCCGATGGCTTCCAGCTGTATAGGTTCAAGACAAATCTTCACATACGCTATTCAATCTTTCCACCATCCAACTAAACTATCAACCTTCTTCCGGAATCAATTCAATGCTTACGCATCTATCCCCTGAGCGTTGGTTTAGTAAAAAAAAAAAACAAAAAAAAACAATATTTGTTTGCAATTGCGGCATATCACAGGAAGTCAAAATATTTACTTAAGTACTAAAATTTAATATTTAAGTCTAATTTAAAAGCAAAATAATTATAAAAACTTATTTAAAACTAGTTATTTATAGCACTGGGTGCTTAAAAATGTTAAAAGAGGACATGTTTTTAATTACGGCATAGCACGGAATTAGAATCATTATATATAAGTATATAAAAATGTGCTAACTATAGCATTTTCTAAACAAAAAATGCTTAAAATTTCACTTAAAGTTCTTATTTTCTTGCTTTTATTCAAATTTCAACTGCACTATATATTACTTAAAGGATTTTACCAAATTTTGCTACCTACAGAGCTTCAATAATCGAACCGGTCTGAAAAAATATTTTATCTAAATGTTGTATTGTGTTGTATTTTGTATTATATTGTATTGTATTGTACATGTATTTACTTCATAATCCAATTAAAATTTAAGAGACATTTAAAAAATTATTCGTTTTATCAGAAAAGCAAAGAGCGCACCTCTTGTTGATAAGCCCTTGGCTTTGTTTTGTGTTTCAATTACAGCGGCTTAGTTTGCTTTTGAATATTTTGGGTTAAGCGGACAAAATTGATGAAATAATTTAAAAATGTTTGTTCATATTTGTTCGGAATTCAAAGACAGAAACACTTTACGCCGACATATTCTCAGTTTATAAGTTATTCATCAAGTCTAACGCATGTCAGACGACTACCTTGAAGTGGCTCTGTACACAGACAACATATTTATATAGCAAGAAAAGAAAAATAAAACAAACCAGAAATGTTGTGCCTTCTATATGTATGTGTGTGTCTCTCTGCGAGCCTTTGACAGCAGCACACACACACACACGCACACATCTGAAACATCTTAAAGCATATCAACGTTACGCTTGCAGCAATTTCAGCTGCTTGTCTATCTGGTCTTTTGATCCTGTCTGCCTGCCATGCTTTAGACCAATTTGTTTAGTTAACGTCGCGCATTATGTGTCAATTTACACCAAACATAGCACACTCACACAAGCACACACGCACACACTCGCGCACACAAGCCTTAGTTAAACTTATAACTGCGTTTTTTGCGTTTTTGTGCTGCTTGCTGCCCTAGCAACTCGCACTCAAACTTTTCCACTAACTTAACTTTTGCTCAATTATTTTGTTTTTGTTTGGTTTTTCGATTTTTTTTTTTCCTTCAACTTTGAACTTTGTAAAGAATCCGATACGCTTGTGATTTATTTACAAGAACTTTTAAACTCACACGTTTTGTCGTCTTCTTTTAAAGAAATTCTACTACTTGCTGCCACATGCCTTCAAAACGTTGTTGTTGCTGTTGTTGTGTTTGTTATTAAAACGCACGTAGTTACAACCATCCCCATTTGCCCCAAACTGTCTCAGCCTCCTTGGGCCCACTACGTTAGATGTAGCTGCAAACATTTTCCCTCTGCTTGTAAATGGCTCAAACTAAAGTTTCACGCCTGTGCAACATCCTTTGGCTGTTTATTGCTCTGCTGTCCTTGTAAGGTTCTTCTTTTGCTCTGTTTGTTTGCGTGTGTGTGTGTGTGTGTTTGTGTGTGTTACTGTCGTGTAGCAACATGTTTGCTACGTAATTCCCTTTGTAATACAAGCAGCTACCTGTTTGATGTCCTTGCTGTGTCGCCGTTCAATTTATTGAGAATTAATAGCCGCTGTGTGTACAAAACGAAAGCACACAGCACTTGAAGGATATCAAGGACACACAAAATAAGCAGTAAACAGTAGCAATGTCATCAAATTGAGTAGGCAATGCGGGGCAGGGTTAGTGTCGTTGCCATAGCATCGTCCTAATATTGATTCTATTGCCTGCCCCTGGCAAGCTTTTAAATGATTTACTCACAAACTACAGTCAATTTTGACAACAACAACAACTACGTGCCAGCACGTTCCAGCTAATAACGACCACAAAAAAAACAAAAATGTAAAAAAAGAAAACTCATCCAAAACCGTTACTAAAGATAAAGCTTTAGCTAATCTTTTGTGTTCGCCGCTAGTTTTGTGCCGCAATCCTTTTTGAGCTGTACTCGCACAGCCTGTAACAGATTCATTAAAATTCACACGTGTTGCCACCACATTCTCTTTAAGCCTTGCTAGCAGCCAGCTCAAAATCACAAGCAACAGTTCGCTGTTGCTCTGGTAGCATTGAAAAAAATAACAGGATTTTTTTTTCTATCAACTGTTTTTAGCCATGAAATTGAGTACCTTGACTGCTACTTGAGCAGTTGTGGGTGGGTGCGCTCTGCTTGCATTGAGCTTGCCAACCGCTCCGCTCAACTTAATCCAATTTATTTTGTAAAAATATGTCGCTGTATAAATATGTATGTATGTAAAACCAGCATCAAGCACGAAAATGTCAATGGAATAATGGCTACCGTAGCTTACAGTGGAAACAGGCTTTTTGTGGCTTTCTTTTATGCAACTGTTTTCTTAAGCTTTCCTTGTACTATTTACGTTTGCTCGCTATGGTTGTGTTTGTTTTAATGCTACCTGGCACTTTTTATTGGTTTTTCATAAAAAAAAGAGTTTTGTTTGATATTCTTTTCTTGATGCTTTGATATATTTTTCAATGTTTACTTCTTTTTGATAGAATTAAAGTTAACCACAAGCGTTAAACTTGAGCTTTTTGTCAAAGAAAACTGCTTCCGATTAACTGCCTTTTTTCGTTATTTTTTATGATGTTATGTTGACATAAGTCGGTCCCTTTCGTTGCCTTAAACTCTGTTGGTTTTAAGCAATTCAATTTATTTTCCTAGAATTCTGAATAACTGAATGACATATTTATGCCATGACCAACCCACGCTTGTAGCATTTTGTGACTTTTTAAGGAGTCTGTGGCTATTTCTTATAAAGTCCTTTCATCTAAGTTATACAAAACATTTTATGACTTTTATGAGTTCTACGCAGAACTTCAGCCTAATATCCAATAAAAAACTTAATTAAATCTTGTCAATGTGCCATAAAAGGTCAAATATTTAATATAAAGCATTTTTTACAATTACGGTATAGTACGTAATTGAAAACATTTCAGTAAAGACAAGATTAAAGCTAAAGATTTTAGCGAATTTCACTATTTCAAGTTGAATTTACAAACATTTCATGATACGAGCAGATTTTTTCAATTACGGTATATCACGGAATTAAAAAATTTTGAACACGGAGATAAACTTACTGTGATATCTTTGAAAATTTTAATTATTTCTTTGATATTTTTATTACACTCAATTTTGTTACACTTAAAACAATAAAGAAAGTACAAGTATAAATATTTCATGATACAATTACATTTTTTCAATTACGGCATATCACGGAATTAAAAAAATTGAACAAGAAGTTAAACTTACTGTGATATTTTTGAAATTTTTGTTTGATGTAATTATAATATTACACTTTTTTTTCACTTTAAACAATAAAGTGTAAATGTTATGAGTAGCTTTTGCAATTACGCCATAGCATTTTATTAAAACAAAATTTTAAAAAATAAAACAAAAATTATAGTAATAATTTCTGACTAGAGACTTGATATTTGTGCGATGACTTTCAAATTGAAATTATTTCAATAATAAATTCATTTTCAAACACGTATTTATCATAAATATTAGTTTTTACAATTACGGCATAGTACGTAATTGCAAACATTTTTATAAAGACAAGATTTAAGCTAAAGATTTGGTTAAATTTTACTGTTTTTAAGTTGAAGTAATAAAGTTTCAAAGTGAAGTTTCCTGATACGAGGAGATTTTTTCGATTACAGCATATAACGGAATTAAAAACTTTTGAACAATTTGGAAATTAATTGAAAAATCATTGAAATTTTTTTATTTATTTCCTTAATATATATACATGCATAAAATTTTTTTCACTTAAAACAATACAAAGTACATATAATGAGTAGCTTTTGCAATTACGTCTTAGCACGTAACAACGAATTTCTAACTAAAATAAAGACTTAATATTTGTGCGTTGCATTTCAAATTGTTATTATATTAATCGTTAATTCATTTTCATACACGTATTGAATATAAATATTAGTTTTTGCAATTACGGCATAGTACGGAATTAAAAAATTTCGAGTACATAAAAATAAGATTTTTTAATTTAAAAAATTTATAAACTGTATATAACTGCGAAATTTTCAATTACGGTATAGCACGGAATTTGAACATTTAATAAAAAGATTACAAAAATAATACAAAAATAAGCAAACTGTTGTAACGAAGTTCGGTTTTCCGGACTTAGAGTTGGGTCCAGCTTCGTTGCAGAAAATTTATATTATTAAGTAAGATGATAATTATTTATTGACAATTCAAGATTTGACTTAATCCTATTGTCTTATATACAATCCTATGAGTATACACACGACGACCTTGACTGGCGGTACTAGGTAATGTCTTGAAGTCTCTGTGGCGAAGTTGAAGCGTAGGCTACGGCCGCTTTTGAAGCTAATGAGTATACACACGATGACCTTGACTGGCGGTAGGTAGGTTACGATAGGTTACGGCCGCTTTTGAGGTTAATGAGTATGCAAACAATGACCTTGACTCGCAGTGATAAGTGATGTCTTGGAGTCTCTGTGGAGAAATTGAAGCGTGGTTCACGGCCGTTTTTGACTTTAATGGGTATACGGCGACGTTGGTGTGCTTGCTGAGGCGTACTCACGGGATTTCTTTGATTGACTCGAGCAGTGCTTACGCTTGTCTAGAGCGCTCTCTGGGTTTTGTGACCTTGTTTTGAAAATATAAGCTATCGCTGCGGTTAAGAAGTTTCATTAAATGACTATCGCTGCGGCAGAAGAAGTTTGATTACGATATTGGGGAAGAAAACCTAACCACCACTACGGAATCGCGGCACCCTGTGAGTGGAAAGAAAGTATAACCGGGGAAGGAAACTTAACCACCGGAAATATGTCAAGATAAATCGAAAAGAACTCTGACTCCACAAGGTTACACTCACCACTTTTACGCTTTCAAACGTCCGATCACATTGACTGTACGATTAACAAGAGATCGCTTCGATGTTGTGACTTGCCTTTTATGGCTTTGCTTGTGGTTGTAGTGGCGCTCTCATGTTCAAACCGGTTTTATTCACCAACTTCTATATGTTGCTTGGTATGGCTTCTCTGCTTCTCTTATGTATTATACTATACATAAAAATGCATTCGGTTGTGGCTGCACGCGGCTCTCAGATGTTCAAACGGTTTTATAAGCTGACTAAGCAACCTACTATAAGCAACCTAAAGATGCTTGGTATGCCTTCTCTTCTTCTCTCTCTCTCTCTCTCTCTCTCTCTCTCCTTCTGACTCTTATGATATGGAGCATGTTGCGTATGGGTGTGTGTATTTAAGTTATCTCCCTCAAAGTATTGTTTCTCGTTTCTCGCTCTCTGTCACTCTTATTACTATGTTGCATGAACCTCACTTATAAAAATACAAGGTGTGTAGCTAAATTTTATAGAAATAAAAATTTAGTTGTTAAACTGTATTTAATTCATATCAAATTGAATGCAATTTCATAAAAAAGCTATTTTCTAAAGCTTTAATTCAATTTGCGACCAAATTTCAGTTTGGCAATTATGACATAGTACGGAAATAAAAAAGGTCGAGCTTGAAAACAAAAACTTGAATTATTTAAAGTCTTTGCTGATTTCTTTTCATAGCAGAGATATTGTTTACAATTGCGGCATGGCACGTAATTAGAACCTCTAGCTTAAAACTTACAAAAATGGGAAAATTATATGAAATTAAATTATTATATAAAATTATTCAATGAAAATTGAAGCAATTTCCTCATTAAAGTCTTTACTTTTTAGTCACTTTAATTATTACGAGCAGTGAAAACATAAATTTGACGTTAAAATTGTATAATCTGATTACGGCATAGAACGGAATTGGAAGCTTATTGAAAATAGTCTTGTGGTTGTTCTTAAGACTTAGATAATGCTACTGTTTTAATAAATAAGGATTTCAGTTGTTCTTGAAACTTAGATAATAATACTGTTTTAATAAATCAATGCATAAATTTATATAAAAAGAAAGAATGTACAATTTCGGCATAGAACGGAATTAAAACCCATTTGAATCATGTCTTATTTAAATAAAAAGCAAAAAATATCCAAAGAGATTTTAATTATTTTCAATCTTAAACACATTAATTCCATACTAAAAGTTGTGTTGCCAGTTACGGCTTAGCACGGAATTATATTTTAAGAATGAAATCACACAAATCTTGTAAAAACTTAATAATATGAAGCAATTTATTCATAAAAAGGAAATAGAAAGTGGTGGGGAACTAAAACTATTACTGTCAGAGCCTTAACCTTTTTGAATGTATCAATTTTTCTAGCTGAATTATGTCTAAATTAGTAAAGATTATTGTAGCATAGCACGGAATCACAAACAATCTATAAAATACTATAACTTTGACTGAAGCTTTAATGAATTTTAAAGTTTGTACAATTTCATGAGACAAATAAATTGATTTCATCTGCCCTCATTCTATATTTTGTTAAAGATTTCTTTGATTTTCCTTCACTTCTTTGTGGCTAGTAATTCTGAGTAATCAGTTTTCAGTTTTCTCTCATTTTAAGTTTACTCCAACGTTTTTTTTCCGTTTCACTTTTTCTTTCACTTTTCCTGATTGTTTGCTTTTATCAGAGATAGTTTAATTGCACTGTCAGACAAAACATCAGGGACAGGAAGACACATGGAACGCCTTCGCTACAGAAGTTTGTACTTTGCCAATAAAGCTGAACACAAGAGCTAGTCGATAAAATATAAACTTCACTTTATAGCCTGAACTTGAAAAGAAAAAGGGACAAAAAAAAACCGTTCAATAAAAAATTAAATCCTTTGACATGCTAGCGTTGGTGACACCACAAAATATAAAAAAATAACCATATTTTTTTACAAGTTTCTATTTTTTATGTTTTTATACCTGGAAAAGCAATATACAAAAAAAAAGTGTAGCGGTTGCTGCATATCAGGTTATGATATGTTAGCAAATGACGTTGTGTACTTTAAGCCAAAGCTTGAACAATTACATTGCATAACAACAAAAACAACAACAGCAGCAACTAGAGCTGCAGCGGAAATGAAAATTTTATGAGAGGAAATTTAATAATTCTATGTAGATACCTTGTAACGGAAAAGCAACAACGATAGCCAACGTCATCATCATCATCATCGTCCTTTTGCAACAACATGCAGCAACATTGAACACTTTCAATACTCTTGGGCAGCTGTAGGTGGCGGCAATATTGCCTGGTAGCTGCAATCTTTAGTCTTTATTTTTTGTTGTGATTTGACGCTGTGATAAGGTTGCCAACTGATTGCATTGCAGCTGGCAGATGAGGAAAAATCAAATCAAATTTCAGCGGAAATCATCAGTTTTCAGTTCGATTTTTTTTTTTTCAATCACTGTTGAATTGGCTTTGTTTTTGCCTTTATTTTTTATACCGTTATGTTTTTCTGTGTCTGATTTAAAGTGGCAACATTTAATAGTGTTATACAGAGTTTTTAAAGCTTCAGTGTAAATTTAAATCTATGCCATTTTTGCTGTCTTTTCACCATGATTGCAATTCCGTGCTATGCCGTAATTGTAAAAATTACTTCTTTTTATGAAATGTACTTATATATGGCTTCAAATAGTTGAAATATTTAAGAAAATATTGCACTTTATATTGTCAGTTCGATAGGTTGTAATTCCGTGCTATGCCGTAATTGCAAAAACTACTTCTTTTTACGAAATTAATTTATATATGGCTTCATATAGTCACAATATTTAAGTCAATACGACATTTTATACTGTCAGTTCGATAGGTTGTAGTTCCGTGCTGTGCCGCAATTGCAAAAACTACTTCTTTTTATGGAATTTACTTATATATTTTTTTTTTTACTTATATATGGCTTCAAATAGTTAAAACATTTAAGAAAATATTGCATTATATACTGTCAGTTTGATAGGTTGTAATTCCGTGCTATGCTGTAATTGCAAAAACTACTTCTTTTTATGAAAGTTATTTATACACAGCTCAAAATTGTTGCAATAATTACAACAATACTACATATAATATTGTCAGTTCGATAGATTGTATTTCCATGCTATGCCGTAATTGCAAAAACTACTTCTTTTTATGAAATTTACTTATATACAGCCTAAAATTGTTGCAATATTTACAACAATACTACATTTAATATTGTCAGTTCTATAGGTTGTAATTCCGTGCTATGCCGTAATTGCAAAAAATACTTCTTTTTATGAAAATTACTTATATATGGCTGGTCGATAGGTTGTAATTCCATGCTATGCCATAATTAAGAAAAATATTTTTAAATAACAATTTAATAGCTGACGTTTGAAAAAAAATTAAAAGTTTATGAGTTCTCTTAAAAAATTTCAATTACATACAATTCCGTTATTGGCAACATCAATGAAATATATAAACTGGTTATTATTTTTAAAATGAGGGTTAGGACTGTATCTTGATCTAGTATCTAGTATTTGTTGATTTTTTTAAAGCATTCCAATCCGATCTAGACCGTAATAGGAAGCAAATGAAATTTTTCATAATTGTGAGAGTGCATTATGATTTTTCTTCTTAAATTTATAGATTTTTGATTCTACCCTGCAAACATTTTCAGAGTGCCTCAAAAAATTACTCTAAATAGAGTATTTCTTATGAGTGTTTTATTAGTCCTAAAGGAGTCTTTGATATGATTGTAAAATTGTTGCTCAGAAATAAGACTTTTAAAAGAGTATTTTTTATGTATGTCTTATGAGAACGCAATACAAAGAGTCTAATTTATATGAGTTCTAAAAAAGTATTTATTATGAGTATTTAAAGATTCTTTATTATGAGTCTTAAAAAAGTATTATATATGAGTCTTAAAAGAGTCTTTATTTTCAGTCCAAAAAGACTAATTTATATCAGTTCTAAAAGAGTCTTTAATATGAGTATTTAAAGAGCCTTTGTGATGAGTCTTAAAAGAGCATTAAATATGAGTATTAAAAGAGTATTAAATATGAGTCTTAAAAAAGTCTTAATTTTGAGTCAAAAATGAGACACACAGCAATCATTATTATGAATCATATTTTGAAGCCCATAACCTTTCACTTTTAATCTTTCGAGATGGGCGTCCTCTTGTGGATTATGCGTAAGCCCAGAGAAAACCGATTTCATCCTTTTCACTAGGAAATATGACATACCCCCAAGTTTACCCCCAAGATCAGGAAATAGAAGCTTCCTTTAGACTCCCAAACTATTGTAGTATCTACCAAGTGGAGATGAGGGCTATGAAGCCGCCAAGATTCTAGGTCAAGAAGATCTTAGGGAAAATAATATTTATATTTTCTCAGATAGTCAAGCTGCACTTAAAGCGCTGATCTCACATATCGATAGCTCTAAAACTCTCACTGAGTACCGCAGATCTCCTAACGAGATGGCAAGGTTATTCAGGATCCACCTCGTATGGGTACCCGGTCATAGGGACATCGAGGGCAATAGTCTGGCTGATGAATTGGCAAGGAGGCGTACGACCTCGAACACCCTCTTAAATGAGGATTTTATTGGTATACTTATGTCCTCCTATAAACTTCAGTGCAGGAGCAAATCTTTGAGTCTTGCACAAGTACTTTGGGAACACCTTGTCACATGTAGGGTAGCTAAGCTAACGTGGCCTCGCTACGACTTAAAACGCACTAAATCACTACTTGAACTACTTGAATTAAGCAGTAAAATTCATCATCCGTTCGAACTGGTTTGTTGGGGAGGATTATCTCTCATAGGTTCAAAAGTTCAAAAGAGATTATGTGGTATCAAAACGGGCCTGAACTGGCCTGAGTGAACGAGTCGTCTGCCGGCTTAGCCATCAAAACTTAAACTAACCTCACCTTCTGTGAGAATTTCATTGTTTAAACGAATTGTTTATAACTGATTTATGAGCGGGTATGGGCACCACTCATTAAAAACTTCCGTGTTGTTTCTGTGTTTGTCGTTTGTCTTTGATTTGTTGCTGCATTTTGTGTTGCTACATAAGTGTTTGCTATCAATTTTTACTGTCAACGCTCCCAGAACGCTCTCGGCCCATAGCTGTTATGAGTTTATGAGTGTTCGGACTGTTTTTCGTTACATTATACAAATCACTTCAATTCCGTTCGATGCCGTTATTACAATTTGTGATATTTTATTTGTTTTTTATTATATTTTATTATAATTTTTGATTCCGTACTATGCCGGAATTGCAAACACTGCATTTTTTTGCATCAACCATATCGAAAATGACGCTGGATCAAGCGAAAACATAAATGTATGTAATTTTTTTTGTATTTTACTGTTTTTTTAAATTATTTTTAATTCCGTGCTATGCCGTAATTGGAAAAACTGTTGTTTTTGTATCAAAAATAACATAAATGGGTTTTATTGCAAAGAAAAACATTTTGAATAAGCATCTCAGCGTCTACGAATAATAAGTTGTGTTTATTACTGATGGAAATTCAGCTCTTTGTTTATTCCATCACAGAAGGCAAAATCTGATCACGTTATTCCAAGTAAAATTGAGGGAGAGTCACTATTGTCTTAAACTCACGTGTTGTGCACTCATTTACGCTTCATCGGAAATATGATTGAACGTTTGGTCACAAGTATTCATTTGGCGGATTCTGTCCAAATTTTTTTGCTGTACGTGTGAGTTGAACACGAACAATTAACTCTAGCAATGTGCATACACACGTTGTTCAGAGAAGAGTGATGTGCACGTTAGCCAGTAAAAAAAACATATTTTTATTTTTTTATTCTGCGTACATTCGAGAGGCTAGTGCTAAGGCGTTTGCAATTTAAGTGGAATTAAGAAGTATGCAGCAAAATTTCAACTTCAAAATTGCTGCAAAAACTTTCCAAAGATTCCAGCACATGCTCATGTTTTGAGCTTGATTTAAATATTTTCCCAGCTAATTTAACCAAATATTTAATTAACCTAAATTTCGATACGCTCTGCACAGTTGTTGGCACCCCTGCTGATGCAACTCTCTCTTTGCTCCTTCAATAACCTTAACCCAGCATTTTAATACCGCAAACAGCAGGCAGCACTCAATGCAATAAACTAGTGCCAAGATACAAATTCAATGACTGCTCATTAGCTACAATTTTTGCTCCTTCCAACTGTTCCAATCTAGTCAAGTTGTATTCTGCATAACAACCATAACACCATCAGTGCCACCTCAACACACCCAGCTTCACCCACAACATTCAACGGTTTATGCCATTCATGAAACGGAAATTCGAGCTCGATTCCGCACTGAGCTCGCACATAATTGCATTCGTTGCAAAATTTTTATTCAATTGCACGACATGCTACGATATGCATGGAGCAGCATGCTGCTAGCTGCTAGCGGAAGTGTAGAAATGCAAGCGGAAATGCGCCCTTCTTCTACTGGCATCCATTGCCCTTTTCCTGCTACCATAACTGCTGCTGCTGCTGCTTCTACTTCGTGCTATTTTTGCGTATCTAGCGCAGCATCATTTCATTAGCTGAGCTGCGTTTAAGCTGTGTAGCTGCATCTGCATCTATCTGCTGGTGGCTTCCTACTCAATATAATGCAATTTTTTTTTGCTCACTCTTCTAACTGACAGCTTCTTATTTCTGGCATTATTCACACCATTTGTTTTTATCCCCAATTTTTATTGAATTTTTATATTTTTGTTTTGTTGCCTTTGTGCTCTATTTAATTTGTTTTTTTTTTACGCTTTTGTGTACTTGCAGCAAATGCCAGAACATTGCCACATCCACGACACAACAACAATACAACGAACATTATGGATCATCGAGCACGCGACGATCAAATGCTGATTAACAAAGGCGTCTATATTCCGTCCCCATCGCCAGCGCCACCACCGGATGGCTCTTACTACAACATGAACAGCGACAGATATTTGTCGTATCCACCAATGGTGAGTTTGCATTTTTAATTTTTTGTCTCTAAGAAATATTTAAATCAATGCAGTTTGACAGAATTTCTTTGACAAAAAGTATACGGAGAGAGAGGGTGGATTTATTAATTTTATTTCCAGCACATTGTAAAGCAGTTATTTCCAGGAATGTAGTCTTTGACAAAATTAAATTATTTGATGCAACAGACTGTTAAATTTCATAAAAATTGCATTGTTTGTAATTGCGGCATAGCACGGAATTACAAACAATAGGGTTTTTAATTAAAAAAGTTAATTTAGACTTAAAATAGAGCATCTAAAAATATTTTAAACAATAAAAAATTAAAAAATAAGAAAATGAAAGTCGAAGTAATGCTCGTTGAACCGAACAAAGTTTGATGTTTAAAACTTTAAATGGATTTGTTTGAATTCGGGTATAAGTCAATTAAACAAAATGGGCTCGATATATGGGATAAAAAGACGTCTCAGCATATATTTTGTCATCACACAGCAATTACACGATTCTTCGCACTACTTTGAGCCAGAAGAATTTTGAAAAAATTTTGCTCGGCCACACATTGTACTGCTTTTGTTGAAGCTTAAAAGCGTTTGTGACCAACATACAAGTATGTAACCAAAATTTATATAAAATAAAATCCTTTAAAAAAAGTGGTTAAAAAAGCTTTATTTAATGTAAATTTAAGGAAGGAAACATATTTTGTTGGTATTCTCAAGTTTTACTGCAATGTTTATAATTCCGTGCTATGCCGTAATTACAAACATACCAGTTTTTTGTGAACAGGGCGCATAATAACTATGCATTAGTTACAAACATAGCTGTTTTTGATGAACAAGGATCATTATAACCTTTTCTTGTTTATTTTATGCTTTTATGATATGATTTACCCCTACCTACTTCATTGCCAGAAAGTATTTAAGATAAAAAAAAAACGTTACTATCGAAACGTGAAATACTTGTTAATCAAAATTTCGTCTAAAAATAGTAATGTTGTGAATGAAATATAATTTTTTTTTTTAATAGGTCCTGTAACTGGTTTTAAATGAGATAAAGTTGCAAAATATGAATATGACAGAAAAGGTTAAAATAAAAAAATAAGGAGCTGTTTTTAAAAGTAACTTTTTGTAATATTTTAAGCCTCACACTTCGAACCATGATTGCGTTGCATTACATTACTTCGTAAAACTGCTTTTTAAATGAAACAAAAACATTTTAAATTATGAATCATTTGATTTCAATTTCATTCCTTTTTCATTATTACAAAAATCGATTTCTTAGATAGAATTGTAATGTATTTTCCAAAGCTCAAAAAGAATTAACAGTAGTTCCTACTTTAATAAAGCTTTTCCCAAGTTTTGATAAAATGTTTATAAATCCGTGCTATACCGTAATTATAAACATAGCTGTTTTTGATGAACAATCAGCATTATTACACCTTTTTTAAATAACTTTATATTCTAAGAAAAAATTTTAATGTATTTTCTGAAGATTTAACAGTAGTTTCGTCTTATTGAATATTTTCTCAAGTTTTAATATAATGTTTATAATTCCGTGCTATGCCGTAATTGCAAACATGGCTCTTTTTGATGCGCAATCAGCATTACTACAATTTTTAAATAATGGTTGTTTTAAAGATTTAACAGTAGTTTTTGCCTTATTGAAGCTTTTTCAAGTTTCAATATAATGTTTATAATTCCGTTCTATACCGTAATTATAAACATGGGTCTTTTTGATGATTAATCAGCAATATTACCTTTTTTAATATATTTTATATAATTTTAAGTAGTTATCTGACCTGCGCTAATGGTTTTTAGTCACCCACTATATCTTAATTGCCAAAATTTTATTTTTCCGTGTAAAAAGTTGAAATTTTTTTAATCAACATTGCTTCTAAAACTCACCAAAGATATGTTATAAAAATTATTATTATTTATATTGAAACAAATTTGAGCTTTTGGCCAAGTATGGTGACAACAAGACAACATGAAGGCAATGAAGGCAACAACCAACAACTGCTCTGTATAGAGAAAATCACACAGCAGACTAGACAGATTGTTTCGTTGGTCGCTACACCAACTCATCAGTAGTCTTGCATGACTTTTCGCTGTGCTCCACTCAAGCTACTTATCTTGTTGTCAATATACTTGGCGAAAGCTCAAATTTGTTTCTTTATTATTCATGAAAGGTCACATTTAATTTTATTCAAGATTCCTATCATTTGAATAAATTAAAAAAATTTTAATATACCGAAAGGGCTTTATTTTATTCCATACTATTTAATTTTTCATACGATTTCACATTGATTTAAAAAAAAAAAAATTAAATTTCATATATTATTGAAATATACAACCAATGTTGTCGAGATTCAAAGTTTGTTGAGACTGAAAAAAATTGTTAAGCTACTCTTGTCATTTATTATAACGGTTTATGAAATTCCATTTTATCCTTACCTTCAACAGAAAAAAAAAACAAATATTTCGATTTCAAAGTTTTTCAGCAACCATTTTTCAAAATTTTCTCATAATCAATTTTCCCCAACACAATAACCTCAAATTTCATTTTCACAGCATTCCGCATAAATCAAATCAACTCTTTCCTCTCTTGCCTGCCAAAAGCTTAAGCTTAATTAAACAATTTAAGCCGCAAATTGAAAAAGTTCTTCAAAGTTATTTATGCGTTTAGAAAACGGCTGAAATTTCAATGCCGTTCTCCACCACACTGAAAAAAAAAAAAATTTAAAAATACTCAAAATTGTTTTATTTCACTCTGCCGAAAGTTGGTAGTTTTTCGTCTACCTTTTCATGCCAAACTCTGAAATTCCAGCCTAACTTGCCACTAAGCACATTAAATTTAATTTAAAAGTTTTGTTGCTGTTGTTGCTATTGATGCTGTTGTTGCTGTTGATGTTGTTGTTGTTGTTTGGTGTTATTGTTGTTGTTGCTATTATTGCTTTTGTTGTCACTGATGTTTTTGCTGTAGTTATTGTTGTTTTTTCTGGTTAAATGCATTGTGGCATTTCAATTCCATTACGTTCCACTGAATCAAACTTTGGTCTACAACAATTGCATGAAAGGTTTTTTGTTGGCATTTTTAATATAAAAGCAAATATTTTGTGGCATTCATCAATGTTGTGGTACTTAACCGACAGCTACGTCTGCCACTTACACCATTACAAATACCTACTTTCCTGTTGTAACTTCCTCTTTCTGCCTTTCATACTATAGAGGCCGCCCTTTTTAGTGATAATTTTCATTCTTCTTCTTATATATTTATTTAATTCTGCTGCGTAACTTGTACTTTTTTCATAACAACAACATTAACAACAACAACAACAACAACAACAACAACAACAACTGCAACAATATTTAACGCTGCCTGACGCGATCCTTGCAGTGTTGCACGCTGTCGTCGTGCCATGTTTGAAGTCTACGCAAGAAAAACAACGTAAAACTTTACGAAGCAGAAACTTTTTGCAGCGCAGCACAACTCAATGCAACGTACTATGCAACGTTCACCAATGTTTCAAACTTAAGCTTAATTGTTCCACTTCCACTTCCTCCAAACACTCCAATCCTATACCCACGCTGTCTTTCACATTTCCGTCGCCCATCAGTGTTGCGTGCACTTTTTCATTTATTGTTAATCATGGGTCGGGATTATTTTGTACAATTATTTTAGTTGAATTTTATGCTGCATACCAAGTGAAATATTCTTGAATATTTAATACTTTTGTTGGTTCGTCTAAGTTTTTGCAAGTGCTGCGTGGATGCGCGGAGAAAGTATGTTGCAAGCAGTGCGAATGATGGTGTTGCTGATGGCGTACTTGTCTGGGTATTGAGGACATTGAGGATGCAAGTTGACAGCAATTTAAAATAAATAATTTATTAACAGTCAGGCAGGCTCTTTATATTCAAGTTTCTTTTGCGGAAACTTTGTGGATGGTTTTTAACTGCTACGAACGACTATTAAATTAACATATTATATACATATATGTGTATTGGTACTATATAGAGGGTGGGCCATCTAGTGGTTTCTTTTTAAATCATTGATTGTTTTCACACTGACTGCTGTTTCCCGCTGGAAATCTTGACATAAAGTCAGGAGGAAAGACGGCGCGGAAAGAAATGCATCGCTTTACGCTTGAACAAAGTTGGTACATATTGGAACTTATTTCCAAAGTGAGTGCTGTGTTATTTGAAAAGAAGTTTTAACCGAAATGGAGCACCCACTGCGTCTACTGTATCTGATGTACCCCTGCTGAATCCCACAGGCTCGGAAGACCCGCATGTTATTGTTGAGAAGCCAATGCATCCACAGAAAGTGATAGTTTGGTGCGAATTGTGGAGTGGTGGCAACATTGGACCATTTTTCTTCGAAAATGAGGCTGGAAACAACCTTTTCGGTAACGGTGGGCGTTACAGAGCAATATTAATCGACTTTGTTTTATTGAAATTAGAGATATACATTTGGACGACCTCTGCTTCATGCAGAATGGCGCGCCATGCCACAATCGATCTTTGGCGGATTGAATTCCCAAATCATGTTATCAGCCATCTTGGCGATGTCAATTGACCGCCTCGGAGCTGCGATTTGACCACTTTGGACTTTTTTTGTGGGGAACCGTGATGAACCAATGCTATGCCAACAATCCAGTAACGATTCAAGCACTTAAGGCCAATATCATCCAAGCAATCCGTGAGCTACAGCCCGAAACCATCAACAGGTCTTGGAAAATTGGAGTTTTGACTTGAACGATGTTGTGTTCCATAATTAATGGGAATGTTTGCTCTTACCTATAAAGCCATAATACATGGACAAAATTTAATTTTGTTCATTTTATTGCATTTTTAAAAAAAACTTGTATTTGGCCCACCGTATATTTATATACAAATAATGCCAAATACATTACACTGTGAATAACTCTATCAAAAAAAAAAGGCCTTGCGACCTCGGTAGTTAAAGCACTCGGTAGCGAGCTTCGTCCCAGAGTCCCAGATTCGTATCCCAGTTAGGTCATTATCTTACGTTGTAACCTTTTTTGACGTGACGAAGTTACGTTTTATCACGGAGGTTTCCAAACAAGTTGAAAAATGCAACAACATTAACATTAACATTAACATTAACATTGACATTAACATTAACATTAACATTGACATTAACATTAACATTAACATTAACATTAACATTAACATTAACATTAACATTAACATTAACATTAACATTAACATTAACATTAACATTAACATTAACATTAACATTAACATTAACATTAACATTAACATTAACATTAACATTAACATTAACATTAACATTAACATTAACATTAACATTAACATTAACATTAACATTAACATTAACATTAACATTAACATTAACATTAACATTAACATTAACATTAACATTAACATTAACATTAACATTAACATTAACATTAACATTAACATTAACATTAACATTAACATTAACATTAACATTAACATTAACATTCACATTAACATTAACATTAACATTAACATTAACATTAACATTAACATTAACATTAACATTAACATTAACATTAACATTAACATTAACATTAACATTAACATTAACATTAACATTAACATTAACATTTACATTAACAGCAACAACAACAATCTAGTTAGTTATGATTTCAACAGTTTTTTCGTGGCAACCAACATGGAAACCAGAAAAGGACTATGATAAGAATTAGGATATGGATTAGAACAAAATTAAGAAATACCTAAATCACACCTTTCCAAACTAGGAAAGGGATTCGGTATATTTGATTGACTCAAGAATTTGGTCATGGACTAAAACAAGAGATTGAACATGAAATAGGAGTATAAAGAACACCGTCACGTCAAAACCTCAACACGACACAGCCAACTTTTTTCCTTTTTTTCCTTATTTCTAATGTACTGAGAGTGAAAATTCCTCCATATTAACGCCTCAAGAAACTTTTGACAGTGAATGAAAAATTAGTGGAAAATATCGCTTAGAACCTAGAATCAAGTGGGGCAAAATTCAAAATTGTGCTTTGCTTGTTTCCTACCCCATTTCGAACCAAGGCAGACGGCACTGGATAGGTGTTACCTCTGCAATCCGTGGTTTAAGGTTTTTTCTTTTTTTAAAAAAAACATATTTACAATTTTAGGATTATATCAAAATAAGTATTTCTTCAAAATCTACAATGTAGGTATGTTCTCACAAAATCTTTGTGAGTTGTAAAAAAAAAATCTTATTTATTTTCCCGTGATGTATAAAATTTTAATTTCATGAGGTTGGGCCTGGCGAGGCAAAAATTTTTGTTAGCCTCAGCAAACAAAAAATGGCCGTCTTGTCGAACAAACAACTAAAAACCAAAACAATGCTAGTGAAAAAGCTTTAAGCCAGCCCGCAACGCTGTTCACAACCTCGGTAGATTTTTTTTTATTTTTAAAGCGACAGCGCTGCCAAAAATTTAGTCAGTGATGTTTATCAAATAATTCAATTTAATATCTCACAACCAAAAGGACATACAAGCAATACAACCCACAACGCACACACACACTCAAAGTAGTCAAAAAAGCAGCAACCAGAAATCCCACAATAGATTTGACCAAATGGACGTTCTCAAAATTGAATTTCCTTCAATAGAGAAAAACCAGAAAAAAAACAATCTAAAAATAAAATATTTGAAAAAAAAAAACAACACACAACAAAAGGTTTTTAAACAGCAACAACAGCTCAACTCCCCACAGACATATGGGGAGTTTTGGTTGTTATGAAAGCTCATACAAAAGTACAAAAAATATTTCATTTATAAAATGTAAACACACGCACACCTAAGCAGACATGTGTGTGTTAACCAAAGTACAGACTAACAAGTACGTGTATATGTAGAAGTGTGCGTGTGTGTATGTGTGTGTGATAAAATAACTGAAGGGAAATAATATTTTAACAAATCGTATAAATACCAAGAGAGCAGAAAAAGATGTGAGTATAAATAATATTATATTAACTTATGAGTGAGCGTCAGTGTGTATGTGTGTGTATAAGTAGGTATTTATGTGCGTTGCTTGGACCACAAAGCAAAAGCTGTAGAAAAGTAGCAGCACGCGCGCTTCCAAACTCAAACTCATGCTCCTTCCCATCTCCCCACCCCTTCGTCAGCAACTACGCCGTTGCTTACAGAATCTTTTATTTTATTTATTTTGCTGACTTTTACATCCTGCGGCAGGACCAACGCAGTCAAATAGAACTCATATACGTCGCATTAAATTTTCAATGAAAAATTAAAATATCTTTACCCAGTATTTGATGGACGATCAGAGCAGTGTGGAATACAGCTGAATGAAGAATCAACAATTACATAGAATAAGAAAGAGAAGAAGAATTGTTTGAAAATTGGCGCTGTATGTGTTAGTGCATAGATAGAAAGGCAGGGTCGGGTACACGGTCGCTTTCAATTTACGGGGGTAGTAGCATGAGTTTGAAATATTGTGGCAACACTGAAAATAGGTTATTGCTAACTTTATGATAAATCAATGTTGTTGGTCTTCTTTTTTTTTTGGGCTTCTTGCATAGAAAATATAAGTTTTTTTCTACAGTGAAAAGAAGATTGAAAAAATATAAAAATAATGCCGGCATTAAATAGCAATATTTATGATGTAAACAGGTTTCCGGGTAAAAAGATTTTAATTTGAAATTTCATACAAAACATAAAACATATTTTTGCTTAGAAACATGAGCCAAGGTCAAGTTTGATGTGACATTTAACGAAAACTAATCGTATTAAAATAATTTGCAAAATTAGGCCATAAAAAATGATTATATTTTTTTGTAAGAGTAAGGGATGGAGTTATAATTTGAATTAGAGTTAGAGTTTGAGTTTGAGTTTGAGTTTGACTAAGAGTAAGAGTTAGAATTAGAGTTAGAGTTAGAGTTAGAGTTAGAGTTAGAGTAAGAGTTAGAGTTAGAGTTAGAGTTAGAGTTAGAGTTAGAGTTAGAGCTAGAGTTAGAGTTAGAGTAAGAGTTAGAGTTAGAGTTAGAGTTAGAGTTAGAGTTAGAGTTAGAGCTAGAGTTAGAGTAAGAGTTAGAGTTAGAGTTAGAGTTAGAGTTAGAGTTAGAGTTAGAGCTAGAGTTAGAGTTAGAGTTAGAGTTAGAGTTAGAGTTAGAGTTAGAGTTAGAGTTAGAGTTAGAGTTAGAGTTAGAGTTAGAGTTAGAGTTAGAGTTAGAGTTAGAGTTAGAGTTAGAGTTAGAGTTAGAGTTAGAGTTAGAGTTAGAGTTAGAGTTAGAGTTAGAGTTAGAGTTAGAGTTAGAGTTAGAGTTAGAGTTAGAGTTAGAGTTAGAGTTAGAGTTAGAGTTAGAGTTAGAGTTAGAGTTAGAGTTAGAGTTAGAGTTAGAGTTAGAGTTAGAGTTAGAGTTAGATTTAGAGTTAGAGTTAGAGTTAGAGTTAGAGTTAGAGTTAGAGTTAGCGTTAGAGTTAGAGTTAGAGTTAGAGTTAGAGTTAGAGTTAGAGTTAGAGTTAGATTTAGAGTTAGAGTCGAAACCTTCATTGAACTGAATTGGACTTTTATGTCTTTTACTTTTTACTTTTCATTTTTTTTACTTTATTCTTTCTTCGGTACATTGCAGTAGAATCAGAATACAGAAGCACATAATTCAAAATTCTGAAAAAAATGAGCATGTTTCCAAATTTTTATTAAAAAACAGCAACAAGTCATAAACATTATTCCCTTGGAAGCAAATTTTTTATTTTTTTATAAGGTGGCTCGGCTCAAGTGAGCACACATTAGGTACGTTACAGCACATATATTTTTAAGTTAGTTGTCAAAAGTACGCAGCTAACTTCATAAAGAAAAAAAGAGGATTAAAATTTTTGCCAAACTGTTCTCAAATTCAACTTGTCGTTAGTCCTGAATGTCTCTAAGTGTAAGTCGAAAACTTGAGCCGGAAAGATTAAATACTGCATGAACTGTAAGAAAATCAAATGACAAATGAAAATAGTAGTAATCTACTACAATTGCAGTAAACTTCAAATACTCATCCAGATACTGGCCACTCAGAACAACCCACACAAAAGCTCGCGCTCCCATACACGTTGGCACTGCTTTGCGGTGACTTAAGCTACCTCAGTGTTACAGATATAATTTTAGTTGACAGACAAATGGTTAACACAGTAAAAAGGACATGCGACGATGTAGCGAGGGACCAAGGATAAGAGCGCTAAAGCTAAAGCAGCGGGTGACGTTAAGCAGCTGTCACACATAAACAAACACTCAAATGTTAACGCACATTAACACACAAGCATACAAGTCGCCCACATGGCCTCAATACATAAACACACACACTTACAAAACGCACACATACCCACCCACACGCACATATGTTCGAAAGTAGTTGTCACCGCAAAAAGCAAAAAGAAACATACAAAATATCATCAACAAAAAATCAGCAAAAATGAAAGCATTAAAAAGGATAATAAATCTGTAAATGGATTTTATGTTGTTGTACTACTGTGTTTTATTTGTGTTGTTGTGAATTTGTGGAATTTATATTGGGATTTAGCGCGTGGACAAACATGACCTGCTAACGTTGCTGCCACATTTAAAGCAAAAATATTTCTCATTCCATCAGACGAAAGCGTTGGAGACTCACGCAGGACACAAACATGTTTAGCTTTTGGATTGAGTAAAGCATACAAAACAGTTAACAACCTTAAACTTCAATCTGGTGCTACCGCTACTTTTGCTTACTTAAAATAAAAAAAAAAAAAAGGGATAGAAGCACACATTCAGGCTAATTCCTTCGAGCAGACCAGCTAAGTCATGCGATTAGATTTTGAAGTGTGTTGGAAAATGTATACAAATGTTAGTGTGTGTGTGTATGTGTGTGTGTGTGTTTATTTAAAATTCTTTGTTATGTTAACTCATTGCATTCTGATGACTAGCTGCTATTGATGCATGCAAAAATATTGGAACTGTCACTTTAGGGCGCAGGATGGTTTCCAATGTCAAAAAAAAGCTTATTGTGAATATGAGTGAATATAATTACTCTTTATTTTACAAATTAAAGAGCTATCTTTAAAGAATGTGTAAGAATTTCCTTATAAAAAAAATATGAATTATTTATATCGTGGTGACGGTAGATCAGAGGCCCAATTGTAAGCAATTGAAAGTATAACAATAATTTTTTTTCAAAATTACATCGATCATCAATATCAGAGCCATATCATAGGATATTGAGATATTGTACTATGTACTTTCACATAAAAAGTTATCGAAAAATTTTTTTCAATTTTCTGAAATGTTACTGCAAGCTTTAAAGTTTTGTGGTATGAAGATGGAAACAGTGATCTTATTTTACACAGAAGACAAAGATAATTTGGAATTGCATCTTGTTGTTCTTTATACTAGACTTATACTATATGGATACTGTTAATCTTAAATTAATTAAAGAACTGGATACTGGTTACTAACTTTATTTTATACTTTATACTTTATACTCTATACTTTATACTTTATACTTTATACTTTATACTTTATACTTTATACTTTATACTTTTTACTTTATACTTTATACTTTATACTTTATACTTTATACTTTATACTTTATACTTTATACTTTATACTTTATACTTTATACTTTATACTTTATACTTTATACTTTATACTTTATACTTTATACTTTATACTTTATACTTTATACTTTATACTTTATACTTTATACTTTATACTTTATACTTTATACTTTATACTTTATACTTTATACTTTATACTTTATACTTTATACTTTATACTTTATACTTTATACTTTATACTTTATACTTTATACTTTATACTTTATACTTTATACTTTATACTTTATACTTTATACTTTATACTTTATACTTTATACTTTATACTTTATACTTTATACTTTATACTTTATACTTTATACTTTATACTTTATACTTTATACTTTATACTTTATACTTTATACTTTATGCTTTATACTTTATACTTTATACTTTATACTTTATACTTTATACTTTATACTTTATACTTTATACTTTATACTTTATACTTTATACTTTATACTTTATACTTTATACTTTATACTTTATACTTTATACTTTATACTTTATACTTTATACTTTATACTTTATACTTTATACTTTATACTTTATACTTTATACTTTATACTTTATACTTTATACTTTATACTTTATACTTTATACTTTATACTTTATACTTTATACTTTATACTTTATACTTTATACTTTATACTTTATACTTTATACTTTATACTTTATACTTTATACTTTATACTTTATACTTTATAATTTATACTTTATACTTTATACTTTATACTTTATACTTTATACTTTATACTTTATACTTTATACTTTATACTTTATACTTTATACTTTATACTTTATACTTTATACTTTATACTTTATACTTTATACTTTATACTTTATACTTTATACTTTATACTTTATACTTTATACTTTATACTTTATACTTTATACTTTATACTTTATACTTTATACTTTATACTTTATACTTTATACTGAATAATGGATAGTGGATAGTAGATAGTAGATGGTTGATAGTGGATACTGGATACTAGATGCTCAATACAGAATACTGATTACGAAATTCAATATGCCGGGTACTGGGTACTTGGTATTATATACTGGATATTGGATACTAGATATTGAGTACTGAGTACTGAATACTGAGGACTGGATACTGGATATTGCATACTGGATACTAAATACTAAATACTCGATACAGGATATTGGATATTGTATACTGAATACTGAATATTGGATACTATATACTCAACACTGGATACTCGATACTTGACACTGAATATGGAATAGTGGAGACTGTATACTGTATACTAGATACTTAATACACAATAATAATTACTGAATTCAAGATACCGGGTGCTGGGTACTACTTTTGACAGCTTAATTAGGAGTTATCTATAAACCTCCATATCTGAGTTTGGACCCCGGCAATAAATACTGTTCTCTCTTCTGCTCAGCAAAAGGTCGTCCTGTCCCATTCATTTGATATCAGGTTTCTGAGACCATTTATTCTTGACTCTCCAGGGAATTCTTAAACTGAACAATATGAATTTTTACCAATGATTTAAACATTGGTTAGATTTCATTTCTTGGATAAACAGTTGGATAAACAGCTGGATAACAGCTGATGTTCTATGAATATCGCTGCAGATGATTGACCTTGAAATGTAAATTTTTCACTTCGTTTGCATTTCACTTTATTGAATAGATTAAAAAATTTCCAAAGTTTCATATAAACAGCAAACAATACCGTTAAAACTTTAGTTTTACTCTACGAAACAGCTTCTTTACAATGAAAACTTTTGTGAATGTCGAACTTTTAAATGAGGGCTGCACATAAATTTACAATGTTCTTCCCCCCCCCCACCAGCTCTAGCTCAAACAAAATATGAAAACAATTTCCACACGACTGCCAACTGATTATTTTTCTTTATTAAACTCTCAGCTAAGTTTTAATTTAAGCTCAGTTACAGTTAGCAAAGAGCGAAATTTAACCGTTATGCGTTATCTTGAGCATTTAATTCTTATTTGGTGCAATGTAATATGTTGTTATGCTTGTTGCTGCTGTTGAGCTTCAGCTCAGCCATTGTTGCTGCTGCTTAATGTCAGAAATAAGCGAATGAAACAATGTGTGTGTGTTTGTGTGTGTGTTTGTGTGTGTTCGTGTGCGTGTGAGTGTGTGTGCATATGTGGGAGTGGAGTGTGAGTGCGAGTGTGTTCGAAAGTTTGGCATGTGTAGAGACATGGCAGCACATGTGCAAAAACAACTGCTGATGAGTGCAGAAGATGTCGAAAAAGAAATGCAGTTTCAACAATAACAACAATAACAATAACAACAACAACAACAAAAACAACAACAACAGCAACAACAACAACAACTCTTGCAACACTAAACATTTATTGACATTAAGTTAAAAACTTTGCTAGCTGCATCCCTCCCCCCCTCCCCCTGCTCAATATAGCTGCCAAAAATATGCAGTTCAACGTTGAATACTTGACTTTATTTTGAAATGTAAATAAGTATGCATTAGAGTGTGCTTATGCGTGTATGTGTGTGTGTGTTTGGGTGCTTATCAGCGTCATTTTCTTCAAACATTGAGGTCCTTGCGTGGCTGAAACACACTATGTTGACTTTTACCTCTTCTTCTTCTTCTTCTGGCTGTTAACTATTCATGTATTCATGCTAGAAGTTGTTGTTGTTATTGCTGCAACTTTACTTAAAGCAGATAAACAGCGGAAATTGCTTGCATTTAAAAGCCACGCGCATTTCCGGTGCTTAAAGAATTGAAATAAATGCTTAAAAGCTTAACTTGGTTTTAAACAGAAATGTTATCAAATTAAAGAAAAGAAAAAAAACACACATACACACACACTAAAAACTTTAAAGCCAAACAAACACAATCAAGCGCCACCAAATGTAAAACGATAATCAAAGGATTAAAGCCAATATTAAACTTATGTGCAAGAAATATTTGAGCAAAGGAGCGATGGAGCAGGAACAGAGTGGAAAAAGCAAAAATATGGCTAATAAATGCAGACTAACTAGAACTCCAGTGTGAACGCTCGCTTGCATTTATGCACTCTTGTGAGTCTGTGAACATGTGTGCTTTTTCATGTGTGTGTGTGCGTGTGTGTGTGTTTATTTATACTATGTGCAAAATAAATGAGCTTCCGGTTTTATCGCGCGCTCAAATGAAAACGATTTCCTTGCATCCGTTTTATTTCATTGCGTTTCATTTCGTTTGTTCACTCTTGCTGCCCGGTTGCTCAACAACGTGGTCGCCATAATGGGTGCCATTTTAGTTGCAGCTGCTGCTGCTGTTGCTGGCTGATGCTGCATAAGCATTTTTCCAATATGTGTGCGCATACGTAGCTGTTCAAGCTTAGCACTTGAGCACACAGCAGCTGTGGGTAGCCAAGGGATAAACAACACGCTGCTGCTGTAGTTGTAGTTGTTGCTATTGCTGTTGTTGTTGTTGTTATCGTTGTCGTTTTTGTTGTCATTCAGCTGCAGGCTTCATTTTATAAAATTATTACTGCTCAGCAAACTTTATGCTAAGCCGCAAAATCTATGCATAGCGCATGGAAATAAAAGCAAAATGTGAACAAATAAAAACAAAAAAAAAACTTCAAAGTAAATAAAAAAAAAATAAAGCATTAGCAGCAAATAAAATCCTGACTATGCTGGCAGACAAACTGGAAACTTGGACTAACATACAGTAGGGCTAACAACCAGCACAACAACATAAGCAAGTGTGCAACCAGCAAACACCACGTTTGACTTCTGCAATGAACTTGTTATGCATCAACGCTTTACGCTTCATCTTGGCTCACTCTTTGTGAATTTTATTTTTGAAAAAAAAATCTAGCTATTTTTGTATAATTTGCAATCACTGACACGTAGCTCCCTACCCCCTACCCACCAATTACCGCTTGTATCACTCAGGCTGACTCAGTGCAGCCAGCGCTATTTGGCTGTAGCAATGTTGCTGACAGCGCATTTTTTTGCACTAATGCAACGCATATCTTTCACATATCATGTTTTGCTGGTTGTTCTAATTATCTTTGTTGTTGTTGTTGTTGTTGTTGTTGTTGTTGTTTTTTTTTTTTAATTTAATCCTTTGCCATACCTAGATAATAAGCTACTAATGCTTTTGCTGTTGCATACTTTGAGGCTTGGGTGCAGCAGACAAGACACTTTGCTTGTGGCAGTTGTTGTTAATGTAGTTGTTATTGTGTTTGCTGTTCTATTACTTTATGCCAAAAATACACCAAATTTTTTCCACGCGCCGTAAGCGTAACGCTGCTATTTTAGCTTCTCAACAAAGAGCGGCATGTTGTTAAATTTTCCTCAACATTTTCAGCTCTACATGTTCTTGAGACATGTTAACGGTTATACTTTTATTTTTCCACGAATTCTTGCTTAAATATTTCTTTGCTGCATTTTGTTTGAACAATTTTCTCAATTTTGTCAAGATGCTGCCGTGAAGGTCATGCATTGCTTTTTACTTTTTATATCTCAAATACCCTTCGCAAATTGTAGAAAATTGTCCCAATAAACTCTTACAATAAATGTGCGTTTCTTAAGGAGCGTCTGTGATATAATGAAATTGAATGTTTTTTTTCCAACATTTTTTCTTAATATTGAGTTTTTTATTAACTTGCTTGGGCAAAGAAAGTTCAAGTTGCGCCCATTTCAGTTATGTTCTCCTCTGTTCGAGGGAATTCTTAATAATTCAAAATATTTCAAAAAGTCATTTCGACAATAAGAACGGCACTTTGTTAATATTTGCATAAAAAATTTTTATTATGATTTCAATCAGGCATTTCTACCTGCAGAAAATAAAAAAATATTAAAGGAATGCTGGAAAGTATACGACTTTAAATCAATTTTTAAAAATTTTTGAATTATTGAAAAGTCTTACCTTAAATCACTTTGTTTACCTTAAATAGCCTACAATGCATATTTCGAAATATTTTGTAAAATAATTAAAAAAATATTCAATCGGTTTTTCTTTAAAAATGTACAAAAAAAAGATAAGAATTCTGTTCGTTTTTAAAGTAAAGCTAGTAAATTGGATGTACTAGAGGATTGCAATGAGTGATTCATGATTGGAGACATTCCAGACTCTTCTTTTTTGTGAATATAAAGTACAATACTCGAATGGTTTGAAAAGTAGAATAATTGCAGATTTCAAGTCTAAGCAGATAATTAGGAAAAATTACGAAATAATACACAAAGGTAACTAACAAAACGCTTAAGGAAAGTTTTTAAGTAATTTTTTTAAGAAAAAAGTTACTTTAAGGATGCTTGAGCTTACTAAATATGCATTTAACCCTTTACACGGTACAGTTGCATATCTGCAACCAACCGAAAATGGCCCTACCAATTTCAAAGTATTTATTAGAATTGGGTTTGCTAGCTTAACTGCAGATCTACAACGCTCCAATGTTGAAATACCGTTATTAATACATGAAAACAAGAGCTAAAATTCACTTGGCAACACTTTGTTTACGGTAAGTAAGTAAAATTTACTCGTGTTGAGTGCTTGTGAAGCAAAAGAGCTAAAATATTATTAAAAACAATTTGAATCACTTTGTAAATACGATATTATACCAGGTAAGTGTATAATCTTTTAATCTTAGCTAATGTTGTTGAAAAAAATGAAACGAAATCGTAAATAACTTGAGTTTATTCTTGGTTGCAGGAGTGCAACAAGGTGCCATTAGAGCAAAAAGTTGATGATTTATTTGGTTGCAGAAGTGCATTTGCATAAACAGATTTTTTACATTGAATATGACTTCAAAAACTTTGTCACAATACGAAATTACAAAGCTATTGTTGGAGGTAGATAGTGAAGACGGTTTGGACTTCTGGAGTGATGACATTGAACACAATCTTCTCTTTGATCCCGATTGTTGTGTTTCTGAAACTTCGTCAGGCACCTTATGAACCAATGACCTTACTGAACTGGAAGGCAACTTGGAAATATCACCTGCATTCTGTAGCAAGGAAATTGGTTGGACAATAAGGAAGTTTATTTGGCACCAACTTTTGCAGGTGAACTTCTTAAGGATAAAGTTCGCCGATATGACAAGAAGAGCAAACAGTATATTCAGGTGGATCGACCACATGTTGTTGGCCAATATAATAGTTACATGAGAGGGGTTTATCTGATTGACAGCAAAATAGGAAGAAATAAAATATCAGCACGAAGTAAGCGGTGGCTGGTGCGGTAATTTTTTAAACTAAAACCTGCGTAATGCTTGGCTATTTTTCCAATTTTCGACTTGAAATTGCTGAGGTTTTGTGCAAAATAGTACCAAGCGGGTTGAGGCCGCACAAAATAAGTAACGCGATGCAATATGAAATCGATGCAAAAATAAAGCGTGGCCCGACGCAGCACATTCGAACGCAACCTGTGCGTCACGACGAATTGCGTCATTGGCCCATATGGAGCGACAAAAGAATAAAATGTAGGGTTCCAAAATGTAGTGGTCTTATACAAACGATTTGTAAAAAATGTGGAGTAGGACTCTGCTACAACAAGAGGAATAATTGCTTCAAAGACTTTCATTTAAAATAAAAATGTAAATAAAATAACCCTTTTCAATACTTTGTTGCAAATATGCAATTAACAGTGTTTTTTTAATAAATACTTTAAAAAAAATAATATATGAGTAAAAATAAAAAAATATTTGTTTATTTAATTATGATTTTACGTCAAAAAACCACCATTAGATGAAAAATATCGCTGTTGCCGCGTAAAGGGTTAAGATAACAAATTAATGTTTTGTACCGAAATAATAAGTCAAGGCCATCTTTATAAGGCAGAGGAAAGAAAACTTTTGAAAAAGTTACTGCCTCATTTCTTCATCATAAGAGCTATCGAGAAAAGTTATAAAGGCGAGCTTGGTAGTTGAGTAGCTAGTGGGCTTCACAGCCTTTCTAGATGTCGCAGGCTCGAATCCCAAGCTAGCCATGGTCCTACGCTTTAACCTTTCTCGTTTTTTTTTTCCTCATTTCTAATCTAGTGAAATGAAAAATTCATCAGATTGACGAATAAAAACTTGTTTTTGGCGTCAGAGAAGTTTTTGGGTGAAATTGCCATACAAGTAGAATTAACTGAGGTAAAGGTATGACACTTGAAACAGAATTTAATTCACATATATACCTGTTTCATTTAATTATCTCTTCTTTCCCACTTAGGCCCAGTATGCTGTAGAAGCGGAAAGAAACTTTCCATAAGGAATGCATTGAGTTTTTGACAGCGAAAGGGCAGCGGAATTTTTTTTTTCGCTACTTAGTACGCTGTAGAGGTGAAAAATTTGTTCAATGCTAGCAAGTACAACCACCATGTGGAGAGTTGAAATGTCGAAATTTCGCTGTCGATTATATGTCCGGGCATTTAATTAGCACCAGAATTTTGACATTTCAATAAGAAAACAGTACGACCTCG
Source organism: Pherbina coryleti (assembly GCA_943735915.1). Taxonomy (NCBI): domain Eukaryota; kingdom Metazoa; phylum Arthropoda; class Insecta; order Diptera; family Sciomyzidae; genus Pherbina; species Pherbina coryleti. The sequence goes on from OX030950.1 coordinate 174,055,574, forward strand.
CTTGACGCAACACTCGATTACCGCAATACTCAAAAATTTATATTGTTGACTCAGTAAATGCAACTTAAAAAAAAAATTCACAATTATCGCAACTTCCATTTACGTACACTTCCATAAACTTTTATATTATTTACTTTCAGTACTTCTTTTCTTGTAAAATACATTTTTGATGTACGAAAAATCTCCTAAAACAATATTTAAGGAAACAAAGTGCATATCTTAATACATAAAACCACAATATCTAGGATTCCGAGCCATAAAGCTTAAAGTTTAATTGCGTTTCTTCAACATTAACTACGTCAACTGGCCGAATTTCTAATAGTTGCATTGAGCTAGGTCGTACTGTAGTTGCTTTTTTCTCCACACAAACATTTTTGACTCTACACTAATATTTCGGGTGTAGAATTATATGCCAAGAAATTTTCGTTTCTACAGCATACTAGGCTTAAACAAAAGAATTTGTGACCGATGACATCAGCTTTGTTTTGTGGCAACAATATGGCGGCTCTTTTGTTTGCATGATCTTTATTTCTTGGTTCATGATACTTAATATTGAATCGGCGACATTGTGTAACGAAGGCTTTTGGCTTGGAGGGATGTAAGTTCACTTCCCACAGCGGACATGTCATTTTTGATTTTAGATTTTTTGGTTGTAATAGATGCAAAAGCAACATCAGTTCTAAGAAAAACGCTGTTGGAAACAAGCGTCGTTTTTGAGATTTCACTCAAACAAATCATAAAAGATACATCAGTTTCACTATGTCGTAACACAAGACGTAGAATTATTCAATTCTCTTTTGATGACATCTTTTTTAAAAAATATTTAGCCAGAATGGATAAATAAAGCAGCAGCTGAATTTTTTTTCGCTACCTAGTACGCTGTAGAGTCGAAAAATTTGTTCAATGCTAGCAAGTTCAACAACCCATGTGGAGAGTTGAAATGTCAAAATTTCGCTGTCGATTATATGCCCGGATATTTTATTGGCTGCGTAATTTTGACATTTCAATAAGAGTACACTACGACCTGGCTCAAGAGTACAGTACGATTATCTCAACACTCAAAAATTTACATTGTTCACTTAGTAAACGCAAATTTAAAGAAAAAATTGCACAATTATCGCAACTTACATTTTACGCAAATCTTTTATTTATTTATTTATTTATTTATTTTTTTGTTTATTTATTTATTTATTTATTTATTTCAATTCAGTCAATGAACAAAGTTCTTACAGACTAGCAATAAATATAACAATATGATAAAAGAGAAAAGAGCATATTATATTATATAAAAATAAATTAAAACTAACAATTTTGTAAATAGTAATACATCAAAAATTACAATTCAATAATTGCTTCACTGCACATTTAGGAACAGAGAAATCAACATTACACTTAGAAGCTAATAAGTTAAAATTTGATAATGCTCTGTACAGAGGAGAATTCATAGCATAATTTGTTCTGCGTGTATCTAAATAGAATACATCCGAATTTCTTAAAGTTCTTGATGGAACATTAAAATTTATTTGTTCAAGCAACGCGGGACAACCAATAGCCTCCGATATAAGATCCGAGATAAATAAAAGTGAAGCAATTCTACGTCGATTTTGAAGAGATTTTAGATGTATGAGTAAACATCGCGCATTATAAGACAAAATAGAGTCTTCAAAATGAAGAGCTCTAAGGGCAAATCGAATGAATTTCTTTTGTACGCGTTCAAGACGTAAGATATGGGTATTGTTAAAAGGACTCCAAATGAGAGAAGCATATTCCAGCTTTGACCGAACTAATGAAGTATAAATTGCTTTTAGAGTGTAAGCATCTAAAAAATTTGAGCTATTTCGTCGAAGAAAAGCTAATAAAGCATGGGCATTGGGAAAAATGTAATCCAAGTGGCCTACAAATGAAAATTTAGCATCAAACATTACGCCTAGATCCTTAACTTCCTTAACACAAATTAGCGGAAGGTTAGACAATGCGTAAGAGGTGGGTCTGGGGCTATTTGACTTAGAGTACGTGGCATAAAAACATTTATCAATGTTAAGACATAGTCGGTTCTTAACGCACCAATTATAAACAGCATTAATGTCAGACTGCAATAAGAATGAATCCGACATATTATTAATTTTTAGAAAAATTTTGAGATCATCTGCAAAAAGTAAACATTTAGAGTGCAAGACAACATTTGTTACATCATTGATGAATAATATAAATAATAGCGGCCCCAAAATACTTCCTTGCGGAACTTCCTTGCATAAACTTTTACCTTATTTCCTTTCAGTTCTTCTTTGCTTGCAAACTACATTTTTTTTGTAGGAAATATTTATCTAGTTGCATTGAGGAAGGTTGTACTATAGTTGCTTTTTTCTCCACACAAAAATTTTGACTCTACAATTATATGCCGCGAAATTTTCGTTTCTACAGCATACTAAGCTTTCAACCCATTTCGAACTCACGCTGACTTTACCGAATATCTTTAACATCTGAATAGAAATTTTTTAATGTAAAAAGCTGTTCACTATGTCAGCCCCTGAATATTTGTTTTAGTATTCTCCGAAGCAACTATAAACTTAATTGTAATGAAACTTATTGAATTGGAATAAAATTTAAACTAAAAAGTGACGTACCTTTAGTCTGGGGTGTTTTAAGAAATACTTCTCAATAAATTAAAATTTTTTAAATTTTTGAGCATAGCAGCTGTAATTTTCATCTGCCAGGTTCAGAAATTAAAAGCATATTATTTTTACTTTGATAATAAAACAAATCTATGAGAGTTACTTAATTGATTCGAAGAACCTTAAAAATAAGGTCTCAAATTTTTTGTAAAATTTAATTATTTGGTCAAAATTCTTAATCAAATAAAAAATAAATAACTGGCCATTTCAGCCCTTGAAAGAACTTTGACCTAGCTTCTTATGATCAATTGTGTTGTGCGTGTTATTAAGGTTGTACACAATTGACCGAGAACCGGACCTACAGGCTTAACGCCGATTCCGAACGGCGATGAATGGAATGTTCTTGTTCTCAAGAAGCTTTTCATGGCATTTTGATTACTCTCTGAGGTTTGCCATTGTCTGCAGAGAGGTGGCGGCCGTACAGAAAAATTATTTCAATTCAAATAGTTTTCTGTCGCTGCTGGGGTTCGAACCTGGGTCTCCAGGTTCGTTGACATAGCGGCCACTCATTTAACTAGCTACGCCACTGACGCCTTAATCAAATAAGACAAGTGAAAATTTACAAAAAACTTTTATGAGTATTACTTTTAGTTTTTTTTTTTTTTTTTTATCAAATCTTGTTCATACTCTATTTTATCAGTATCTCTTGAAAGACAATGTATAACAACATTTAAAACTTACTGTTAAGATTTGAAATTTGATTGAATTATCTTTCATTTTGCTATTCAAACTAAAATAATGTGTGTAATATAGGCTGAGTTCCAAAACGTGTCTATACAAAGCATCAGTGTGGTTTTTCTTCGAATTTTTGCTGGGTAGATTAACTAGAACTGCGCAACTGGATCGTTATTTTTAAACATGCTTTGGTTGCGCACTTTTGGTGAATCTACTAAGCACCAATTCAAAGAAAATTCACACTGATGCTTTGTATAAACACGTTTTGGAACTCAGCCATACTTACGATGTATGGCTCTTGCTGTACTCCGGGGCGTATGAGTGATTTTAAATAAATAATTCCTTCCAATCGCAGTTTTTCCATGTAACAATACGAACTTTTCTAATAAATGTATGTTTTATCATTTTTGCTTAAAAAAATATTTTGTAACAAAAACAAAGCAGCTTTATAGCTGCTGTACAGTTAAACCAAGCATTTTGTTCACCATGACGTATGAGTAACAGTATTAAAATTGAAGCTATTTAAATGGCTTAAAATTGAGAAAACAAAAAAAAAACGCAGAAGTTTAGGATGACATATCTAAGACAAGTCTTAGAATACATTCATTCAACCGGTTTTCTAGAAAGATTTGTGCTTCGCCTCAAAATACGCTTCAGTTTCAGCCATCACTTCTTCATTGGAGCCAAATCTCTCCAATTTGACGAATCTGACGAAAAGCATTTTTTTGAGGTCAGCAAAGAGCCAGTAGTCGCTGGGGGCCAAATCTGGCGAATACGGTGGATGAGGAAGCAATTCGAAGCCCAATTCGTGGATTTTTGCGATCGTTTTCATCGATTTGTGACGGTGCTTTGTCTTGGTGAAAAAGAATTCTTTTCTTCTTCAAATTGGGCCGATTTTTCAAACGCTCCAACAAGGCTATATAATAATCGCTGTTGATTGCTTTTCCCTTTTCGAGAAAGTCGATGAACAAAATTCCATGCGCATCCCAAAATACAGATGCCATAACCTTTCCAGCCGGCTGTTGTGTTTTTGGTCGCTTTGGCCTGCTTTTATCGGTTGCTCTACATTGAGCTGACGACCGTTTTGATTCCGGTGTGTAATGGTGAATCCATGTTTTATCCATTGTCACATACCGATGCAAAAATTCATGTTTATTCTTTGTAAACAGTGCCAAACAGCTTTTCGAATCATCGACACGTTATTGTTTTTGGTCCGGTGTGAGAAAACGCGGCACCCATTTAGAAAGCAGCTTTCTCATCGAAAAATGTTCCACATATATATAAATATTGTTTCCACACTGCCTTTCGATATCTTCAGAGCCTCAGCTAGATCGCGCACCTTCACTTTACGGTCAGCCAATACCATTTTGTATACTTTTTTATGTTTTGTGGAACAACTGCCTCATTTGGGCGTCCTGAACGTACAGCATCATTTGTGTCTGTACGACCAAGTTTAAACTCAGTATACCAAACGGCAAACGGTTGCTTTTGACGGAGCAAAGTCCGAATAACACTTTCGAAGCCATTGCTCAGCTTGGGCGGAATTTTTTCCCATAAAAAAAACAGTGATAAATCAACACACGGAATTGCTTTGAATCCATTATATTATGTCAACAGTAGCGTCACTTAAATCACTGCAAATTCTGAATTAAACGTAAGAGTGTCATGAAATTTTTACACGTATTGTTTGATGGTTGGAACTATCGAAATATTATATCAATATTTCGTTAAAAGTGCCACCTAGTAGTTAGTCCTGGGACTTATTGGACCATGTGTTAAGGTCAAAAGTGTAGTTACACACTAAGACATGGGTCAAAAATGTAGCTACACCCTAAGACATAAATGTTGTTGCTAACATTGACACTAGCCTCTTAAACTCATGTCTTTCTGCATGCATACGTAATTAGATGCCAATCATGCTCGAATGTCAACATCTAATATTTGATGGAATTTAAGTTCAATTTTGGTTTTGGTAACGACTTTGGATGTTGTTTCAACCTTTGTTGTTGGCGTAGTGCTAATATGTATGTAGGTAGTTGGATTGTTATTGTCCTTTAAATATATCTTCTCTAAATTCACTATAGTCAAAACAATATCACACACACACACACACAAATGTACATAAGTGCACACGCATGTGTGATATAACTCAAAGGAAAATTCATGGCACTGGCCATTAGGCACAGACATATCAAGTATATTTGCCAATGAATAAAGCTAGATCTAAACGTTCTGGTTATTATTCGTTCTTTATTAAGAAAGTTTATAAAGGTCAGATTCAAACTAGTTCAAGAAGGTCAAACAACTAGTTTAAACCAGACATAGTAGTGAACTAGTCAGATAAACTGAAAAAAAAATTAGTGTTAAGCTTAGACTTAATGTTATAAATGTATTCTTCATTCATCAGCTTTTTGCCTAAATATATTTACTGTACATTTAATGCTTTAACTTCAAATTTTAACAACTTCTAATTTTTTTTACCAGGGCGTTCAATAAGTTCGTTGGTCTAACAAATAGTAAATGTCATCTCAGATCCAAATCTATATTATACTTCAGATCTGGCACCTTTCAAATGAGAGCCAGTCCAAATTTAAACAAGTTTCACGTTGCAATTTTTGAGTAACAGTTGCTTGAAGAAAAATACCATTGGTACCAATGGAGAAGAAGTGATTTCGGGATTTTTTATTTTTTTTTTATTGAATTCGGAATTTCAGGTGTCAAGCCACACTTGCTTCAAAAATGCGGCAATAAGGTGCGTTTCATATTTTTAACCCACCCAATACACTTTTGTGATTGCTTTAAATTAAGAACAGAACAGTAAGCACTGTAAGGCAAGTAGTTTACAATGGCAGCCCTGTATTGTCATACTCTTCGAAATCCGATATATTTAAACAAAACGTGGGATTTGTCATTCTAAGGTGGTACATTTGTCGTTTCACAATTATAACCCAGTCGTTGTTTTTTCTAATAAAAAAGAGGTTTGTGTTATGTCACGTTTTTTTTTAAGAATAACAACTAATAGTGTTATATCTGACCTAGCAATGCCGTGTGATAAAAATTATTCAGAAGTAGAAAAAGGCAAAATTTTGGCTTGGGCTTCTGACAACATTATAGTGAGCGAAATTTTAAGAAAACTTGAACGCAGCTGATGCATAATCGCTAATTTTCTTAAAAATACGGAAGAGTATGGTAATAAAAGCGATCCGGACGTAAGAGAAATATATGCAAGAGGGAGGAGCGTGCAGTCATACGCAAGGCAAGTAACTCAACAGTCAGTTGTTCTCGTCTGGCAAGAAGTTGCAACACCAAAGTGTCAAAAACAGCAGTTTGGCGTGTATTGCAACGATACTCTGATATTTTTCGAGCTAAAATGAAAGCAATTACAAGGCTCCTTAAACGGCATAAGACCGCGAGACTGGAATTTGGGGAACAAAATATGGATACTGATTGGTCCTCTGTAAGTGAAATGAATTACAGAAGTGCTATTTGCATAGAAGTGTTATTTCGACTGATCTCTGACTAAACCTCGTAAGTAAATAAATCGGGGTTTTCTAGAGAAGCAAAAAACTGATTTTTTCCTTAGGGAGAAATGTAATTTTTAATCTGTAAATGTTATTTGTAATTTGTAAATTGTAATTTGATTACAAATTATATTTCTGCCTAAGGAAAAAAATGAGTTATTTGCTTCTCCTGAAAACCTCGAATTTTTGACTTACGAGGTTCAGTCGATTTTGACTTACCAGTCGATTTGCAGGTCATATTTTCTGATGAAAAAAAAAAATGGAACCTTGATGGACCAGACGGCTCACACTTTTATTGGCGAGATTTGCAAAAAGAACCTCGCTACTTCTCAAAGCGGAACTTTGGTGGTGGCTCAGTAATGATCTGGGCAGCATTTTCAGCACAAAGGACTCTGAAAGTCTAATTTACGTCATCTAGGATGAAAAGTGTCGAGTACTACGTCATGACCAAAATTGGATTTTCCAGCATGACAATGCCCGAAGACACACTAGCGCGGAAACAAACGGTGGGTTCTAGCGTAAAAAAATTAAAACTTTGAAGTGGCCAGCGTGCTCCCCAGACCTACTCTAAATAGAAAACCTTTAGTAAATACTGGTTTGTCGCATTTCTGCTGACAATTACCAATACAACAATGTTGGTGAGTTGCAAAATGCCATCATCAGTGCCTGGGAGAATTTGGATGCCGATATTTTACAGAACTTAAGTTTTTCCATGCGTAAAAGAGTTTTGAAGTTATAAAGGCTAACGGAAGCCATATTAACTTGTAAATGCTGGTTTTTTAATTTGAAAAGTTTCAAAATATAAAGAAATGAAGCCTGGGTTATAAATATGCAACACTTCATATTAAGATGTTTAAATTTAATGGGTCTCGATTTTAAATATATTCAGTTATTATGATCCGAATACTGAATTTATCTTTTTCTATATCTTTTTTAATCAGAATAAAGCAATTCTGAAAAGTAGGAGTAAAATATATCAACATTAATAGGGGTAGGTTATAAATATGAAACGCACCTTAGATTAATGGGCAAGAAGGGCCAAAATCATTCTTTTAATTGTATAACATATTGAGCAATTTTTTTAGAAATTTGAGTTTTCAGTGCGATGAATGTAAACGGAGCTTCTAAGAGTAACTCTAAAATTGTAAATGTAGGCGTTATTGTCCTTTTAACTTTTAGTGCAGACAATGTAATAGCGTCTCCTTTCAATTTAAATTATTTAGTCAAGCAATTATTGAGAGCAGAGACAAACATAATTATTACTACGGTTCAATGGTTTATTCACACACATTATGATACGACACACAACAAAAACATGCACGGTAAATACACACAGGGCAACAGACACACACATAAGTCAGTGCTGTTATATAAATAAAGGCAATATTATTTGTGTAGCTCTATATGTGTTTATAAAGGCTTATATTGGCAGACAAGCAAAAGGAAACTGGCACAAACACATACACACACAGATTTATAAGCACACACAAACACTTTCAAGAGTCTCATACCTAACAAATAGTTTTACCAACAAAGTTTCATGTGTTCCGAGTCAAGCTACAATAAAAAAAGCAAATAAATAAATTAAAATTAAAAAATAAGAAAAACAAATACCACCAGGACACATAAAAAGCACAAAAGCACACAGTGGCATACTTCATTGTGCTAGTCATTTTTAATTTTTTGTTTCCTTAAATATTTTGTTTTTTTTTTTTAAATCTGCTCTATCTTTTGCACCTCACAGCTTTCTAAAGCGCTTTGATACGAAAAGCTGCTTCCGTTTGCCAAACAACGACAAAACAACAACCGGAAGTTATCATTGCGAAGTTTGTTTGTTGGTATGAGGTTGGGAGTGGGTGCAGCTAGGCGAAGAAAAACGTCAAATAAGTGACGAGCTAAAAAGTTTCCGAATCCCTTTTGTATCGTAGCTATTAAACTTTATATAGACATCATAGACACACACACTCACAAACACCCCAGAATATGGCTTAAGTTTCACGCATTTTCGCAAAATACTCAAATTAAAACCTACCTAAAATATCCAAAACAACAACAACAACAACAGCAACAACAACTAACAAAACTTTCAACATTAAGCCACCGAAATATTTGCCAAGTTAGGTTGGGATGCTCTCTGCTGGATTGAGCAACAGAGATACCGAAAAAGTTGTGGTGCCCCTCAGCTGGAATGTGTCCTCGTTGTTGCGGTTGTACCAGCGACAACTTAACCCACTTAACTGTGTGGGTTTGGACTTTACCGTTACACTCCATATGCGACCCACAAACATTTTCATTTTCAATTACGTCAATGAATGGCATGGCGGCAATTCACTTTTTAATGGATTAATTTCCTTTCTTTTTTATTTTTTTATTTTTTTTTTTTTCCTGTTCAAAAGTTTGTTACTCTAGCAGGCTTTTGTCGAGCATTTTTTGTGCTTTGTGTCCTGGCTATATCAGGCCATGAGCGCAGCTTAGTTGAGTTCATCTCATTTTACTTGAGTTAGTTTCTAAGCAATGTTTTTGGTATCAAAGCTCTGCAGCACTTGTCGCTTGTAGCGCACAACCCTGATTTTAAGTTTAAGTCTCAAAGCTTCTCCACCCACTCACCCACTCACCCACTCACTGCTTAATTTATCAATTGATGTGCTATCGTTCATTGTCAGGTGGATGGGGCAAAGAACGGCCTGTTGTTGAAGCGCTGCTGCCGGTGCTGTTGCTGTTACTGCTGGCTACCGTGATGGCCTCAGCCGATGAACCCGCATCTAGATAAGTAATTGAAAAAAGCCAACAAGCAAAAAAGCCAACTTTTCTTATTCTTGTTGTTTTCTACAGCAGCCAAGCCAGCCAACAAAACTGATTTCATTTCAATTTATCAATTTGTGCTCTGTGTGTCTAAGGGTGCTGCAATTGTTGTTGTTTTACAGACTCTTCACATTTTTTTTTCCTTTTTTGTTTTGTTTCCCTCCTTTACTTTTCTGTCTTGTGGTTGCAAAAATTGTTCGTCGAGTTTTGAAATTTATAGTTTGCAAACTTTAATTGATGAGCCATTGTTGAGCCTTTGTTGTTTGGGGTGAAAAAAGTTTTCAATTTTTAAGTAAGCACTGTCTGAAAGTGCAGAGCTTATGGAGGCTATATAAGGCATCAAAAAAATTTAATTTAGTTTTTTTTTTTTTGTTTTGTAAGTTTTGCTTTTTGTGTTTTATTTTAGTTGCTGATTTATTAAAAAAAAACGCTCGAAAAAATAAAAATCGTTTATTTGCACACCATGACGTATGAGCAACATTTATTTAACATCCGTTGATTTAAATGAATTTTGTTGTTATTTGCATTCAGCACGGAACAATCTGCTTCTATAAGGCTGGAAAATTATAATTCCAAAAAAAGCAATCAATTTGAAAAATGTGTTTCAAATTTGTGTTTCATTTCAACTAAAAAGCTCCATGGAAATTAAAATAAAAATTTAGTGATAAAATTTCTTGTATAAATTTAATTTTAAACTAAACTTAAATGATTCATGTTTTTTGTCTATGAAATTTCGAAAGCTTGTTAGCTAAGTTTAAACGAAGTTTGTGTTATAAGTGTTAAATAAGTTTTCGAAGCAGTCTCAAGCTTCTTAAACCGTTTTTAAAAGCTTTCAAAAGCTTTAAAAAGCTCTCGCAGTAAATATTTTTGCTTTTAATATTTTCTCTCCATCCTTTCAGCTTGTTTATTTATCATTATGTTCTCATCTGATATATTTTTTGTTAAGTTTTTTTATTGAAGTCAAAGACTCAAATCAGTCAAATCTTTTCAAAACTAAAACCGCATTTAATATACCAACAGGTTTAATATAGGTTTTACAAAATCGCTATCAAACACTTTCACACTTATAAAAGAAACCTTCACAATTACATAAAAAACTCTTAAAAATTTTTCAAAATTGAAAAAAATGCCTTAAAAAATGTTCATAATTATAAAAAGCTTTAACATTTAAACAAGCTTTAAAATCTTCAAAAACTTTCAATATCATGAAAATTCTTTCAAAAGTTTACAAAATTATTCATCAAACAATGTTATAAGCTTTATTAAATGTCAATGAAAAGCTCCCAAAGTCGTAATAAAAGCTCTTTTTAAAAATGTTAGCTTTTAAATCTGTAAAGCTTTGAAAAGTTTTCATGATCAAACAATCTTAGAAGCTTTATTACATGACAATGATAAGCTCCCAAAGCTTTACTTAAAACTCTCTTGAGCCTAGGAAAAAACTTGTCAGACCATTTGTGCGCATTTTTTAAGAAATAAAATTTAGTCTCGAAAAAAAATTTTTTTAAGCACTAAAAAAAGAAAAGAAATTAATGAAATAAGTCAAGGTTCCCTATTATTTTATTGAAAAGATTTATTTATTTATTTATTTATTTATTTATAAGTGATTTATTTATATAATTAATTATATAGATAAACTTAAAGTTAGGCACTAACAACTATGGTCTTCGGCCCTAGATGTTTACAAGTATTAGTTCATATAAAGTACCGTTGTATTGTTTTACAGATAGTAGTTAAATTGAATTAAATTAGATGGTAGATACCGGAGAGTTTTAGTATATTAATTGTTTTTTTAATGTTATCAGAATTAACATTTGATATTAGTTCTGGAAGTATAATATTGTTGTATACATTATTTTGGATTCTATTGATGAATATACCTATGGATAATGTGTTCTATTGTGATAGTGTCCGTGTGGCAGAGGTGGCAGGTTGGAGGAGGTCGATTTTCAATGATGTGCTGTTTTGTTAGCAATGTGTGTCCCATTCGTAGTCGAATATATTTTTGTAAGTGTAATCTGGATATGTTTAAAGGGTATCTCGGGGGCTTTCCGGTTGGGTTTGTGTGTTTGTAGTGATGCACGTATTGGGCATAGCTGAGGTTGTTACGGTCAAAGTAGAATTTTTTAATTTTTCTTAGCATGTCGTTTTTGTTAAAGGTGTTCTGTTTGTGTATTGGTGCTGTTGTTGCAAATTTGGCTGCTTCGTCTGCAATAAGATTGCCTTCGATGCCGACATGTCCAGGAATCCACATAATCTTCAATTTGTTGGGGTGTTGGATAAGTGCGTTTCTAATTTTGATGATGGTTTCGTTGCGATGTACAATGTTTTGCACAGCTTGTATTGCTGAGAGAGAGTGCGAACAGATAATATGTTTGCCTCGAGTGGATTTACATTTTGACACTGCAAAAAGAAGTGCTTCTGATTCAGCTGTAAATATGGAGCAATTATGATCCATAAGGGCAATTCTTTCAACTGTAAGCGACGAATTAATTACTGCATATGCGGTATTTGTGTCCGTTTTCGACCCGTCAGTAAAAGTTATGCTCCAGTTTTTGTTGGTGTAATTGTGAATTACATCACTGTAACTTCTATTGTAACTCTCAGCGGCTGTGCTTTTTTTCGACCAAAGAACAAGATCTTTAATAAAACACCTCTTGTCAAGTTTCCAAGGAGGTTTGGATGGAAAATAAGGCGTATGTGGTTTCGTTTCAAATCCAATTTTTTGGGCATATGATAGAATGCGAGAAATCGTGGAAGGTATGCGAGGTGATCTCTTTGAAATATTTCCAATGTTTTTTACTAAGTGTTTCTCAGTGGGTAGCAAGATTTTGGTAATAAGTTTTGATGTTAAGAATTTTACCCGATGTTCTAAAGCTTGTGGTCCAGTCTCGGTTAGTATATTAGTCAGTGGTGTAGTCCGAAAAGCCCCAATAGATAGCCTGGCTGCTGCATTGTACACTGTTTTAATTTTGTTGAGCGTGGTTTTTGCCGTATGTCCATAAATTGCCAATCCGTAATGAATTTTAGAAAGAATAAGTGCCTTAGTTATATATATTGTAACATTTTGATGTGAATTACTATGATAAGATGACAAACATTTTATTAGATTTATTCTACTGACAAGAGATTTTTTTAAGTATTCTATGTGGGCAGACCAGAGATTTATAAAAACTCGCTCGTCCTTAAAAACAATTTGTAAGAACCTTAACCCTCAGCAGTCACGCTATCGTGGCTTGCCGGGCTGGGTGTAGCATAGCAAAGGCGGGCTGGGTGTAGCATACCCAAGCATTTTCGATTGCTTAGATCTCGGTTCTAACTGTTCTAATGATTTGATTTTTTTTCCTTCAAATCGTTAAATAATGCAAATAAATAAATATTTAAGAAAAAAAATTTGATATTAATAATTTAAATATTATTAAGTAAAGCAGCTCTGAACTTGGAGAAAAAAATTTCGTTTTCTTTTGTCGATTTTCTTCTCAATAATTTTTTTTTTTTTTCTGCTGGAAAAGTGGACCAAATTTGAAATAGTTCTGAACTAGTTCCAAAAAGGACCAGTACTAGTTCCACTACAATACCCTTTAACATTGAACGAACTGACGCTTTTTGCTGGTTGATGTCATAGGAAAAGACAATTGTCCCCAGAAACACTCCTTTTTCCCTATATTTGAACTAGTTGCATTAGGAACATTTTTAAACTGGTCGCTTTCGCAGTAGCCTGAAAGTGGTTCTTTTTTAACTAGTTTTAAAGTGAACATATCAAAAGTGTAAGAATTTAGTGCAATGGAAAGGTCATAAAGATCTCATTTGTACCATCTTTTTTATCCACAATCCAGAAAACATTTTGTCTATAAACATTTATTTTTATTATTTTTTCTTGTGCGCAGAAAAATTTAAAAAATAACCAGAACGCGTTTATTTTTGTCAGCAATACTTTTGAAAACAAAAGCAAAGATAACTGTTCTACACTGAACACCTTTTGTACTTTTTCAGAGCTACTGCGAACTGCGCTAGAACTGAACTAGTTCACTTTTTCAATTGACTCCAAAATAACTGCTGGGTGAATATAGTCTCAAAAGAGTTTGTTAAGTGGAGTCTCTGGCCTTACTTATGAGTAGTATTGGGAACTTATTTTTTCCCCAAACAAAACTTCGATACCTTACCCTTACTATTTCGAAATACCAACAGTATTAAAATTATGTTAGATTATCGCATACGCAATGTGCACTTTAAAAGCTCTATCATTGGCTAATTTCCTAGAGATATGAAATTTAAAGGATTTCATTCTTAAGATACTTCATCGACTTCAAAGCTCTGGCACAGTTTAGTCCGTTATCTCAGTTTGTGAGAGTTTTTGCGCTTACATGAGATTTAAGATACCTCTATACAAAATTTAATCAAAAGCTTTTAAATAATATTACGTATATTCTTTTATTTCAGCTGGAAAGCTTTACATTTTAAGAATTTTAGTCTCGGAAGAACTCTCTTATTACATTATCTTGCGAGCTCAATTCGTCAGGGCGTTTTTGTTTAATTTACTTCAATTGCTTACTTACTCGGCTTTCATATTACAGAATCTTATAGAAGCTATTTCTAAAAACAAAAAGAAGTAATAACACAACTTCTATTTTTTTGAAATAATTTTTTTTAAGCCTTTTCTTTTATCAAACTAAACATACTTAAATCAGTATTTTAAGCTTTTAAAAGCTTTCAATCAGCTTTTTCAAAACCAGCAAAGACCCAAACAAACTTTCAAAAGTTTACATTTTTGTCAAAATTTTCGAAAGGTCAACTTATTTTAATAAGCTACTATTCTAGTTCTAAAAGCTTTCATAAAGCTTTCACAAATGCTTTCAAAAGCTTTCATGATATTTTAAAATATTCATCAAGCAGTTAAAAAAGCTTCATAAAAATTTTTAATAATTTACATATTTAATAATTTACAGGTGGCGTCCGTGGCGTAGTTGGTTAAAGTGCGTGGCCGCTATGTCAAAGAACCTGGAGACCCAGGTTCGAACCCCAGCAGCGACAGAAAATTATTTGAATTAAAATAATTTTTCTGTACGGCCGCCACCTCTCTGCAGGCAATGGCAAACCTCAGAGAGTAACAAAAAATGCCATGTAAAGCTTCTTGAGAATAAGAACTCAAGAATCCGTTCATCGCCGTTCGGAGTCGGCGTTAAGCCTGTAGGTCCATTTCTCTGTCAATTGTGTACAAACGTAATAACACGAACAACACAATTGATCATAAGAAGCTAGGTCAACGTCCTTTCAAGGCCTGAAATGGCCAGTTATTTATTTTTTTTTTTAATTTACATATCTTACTTTTATTTCAAAAAGCAGGAAAGACTTGCATGTAATTTTTTAAAATTTCCAAACTTTCGAAAAGCTGTAAAAAACCTTCATCAACTTTCAAAGAGCTTATTTTGCAAGTTCCAACAGTAACTTCTTTAAATTTTAAGTGCTTTAATAAAGCTTTCAAAAGCTTTTATAGAATTTTTGAAAGCTATCATGATTGTTTAAAACTAAGCATTCATAAAGCTTTCAAAAGCTTTCATGACTGTTTAAAAAAAGCATTTCTAAAGCTTTCACAAGATTTCTTTGTTAATTTATAAATCATATATATTTTTTTTTTTAACCAGCCAAGATTCACATAAGAGTTTTCCCAAAGCTTTCCAAAATTTTTCAAGGCTTGGAAAAAAATTTCGTTAACTCTCAGAGAGCTTGCGAAGTTATTTATTAAAGACGAACCAAATGATTTCCAATGCCTTCATTTTATTTTGAAACAAAGTATCTCTAACAATAATGTCGTGGTTATGTTAGGCAAAATGTACGTTTGGGGAGCTTTTTTTTTTGTTAGTGTTTTACGCATAAAATGAGAAATAAGATTTTCTCTCCTGCTCATTATCGCGCTCTTACGATAAACAGTTTTGTTTGCTGTTTGGAACAGCAAACACGACAAACATTTTAGAATCATCGAATCGCTGTGCGGTTTTTTTTCTTTTTGTTTTTGTTCAAGATTTTTCTATGAAGAAATTATTTTTAATACAACTGAGCAGCAAACGAAGCATAACCACTAAACAAACATTTCAGCAGAAGTCAGTAATAACAAAAAAGCTCACCAAACATGTTTGCTTAGCATAACCGCGGCATAAGTTACATAGAAAAACTAATTAAATAATAAAAAAATCGAATAATAAGCTTGTTATAACCAAAAACATTAGAGTACTCCTTATTTGCAAAATCTTTAAACACTATTTTATTCCTAGAAATAAATTTTTTACAAGGTTAAGTCAATCTTTAAGAGCTTTAATTGACTTCTAAAAGTGTTTATTTATCTCTCGAAAGTTTCATTAAAGTTTGAAATAAAGCTTTCAAATGCTTCAAAACATTCGTAAACTTTACAAATGCTTTCATAGAGCTTTAAAAAGCCCTGAATAGCTTAAAAGACCATCCTTAAGCTTATTAAGTCTTTTATATAGCTTTTTCTTAGCTTTCATAATTCTTTGATTAATTCAATTACTTTCAAAGGTATTATTAAAGTTTTAAACGCTTTCATAAAGCTTTTAAAATCTTTTAAACACTTCAAAACTTTCGTAAACTTCACAAAAGCTTTCATAGAGCTTTAAAAAGCCTTGAATAGCTTCAATAATGCTTTCAAAGGCCATCCTAAAGCTTTTTAAGGCTTTTATAAAGCTTCTTCATAGCTTTCAAAATCCCTTGATTCCTTTTAATTACTTTCAAAAGATTCATGAAAGTTTTAAACGCTTTCATAAAGCTTTTAAAAGCTTTCAAACGCTTCATAACATTCGTAAAGTTTACAAAAGCTTTCAAAGAGCTTTAGAAAGCCTGGAATAGCTTTAACAGCGCTTCCAAATGTCATTCTAAAGCTTTTTAAGGCTTTTATAAAGCTTCTTCTTAGATTTCATTATTTTTTTATTCCTTTCAATTGCTTTCAAAAGTCATAAAGCTTTCCAAAGCTTTCAATAGCCTTGAATAGCTTTAATAGTGCTTCCAAATGTCATTAAATCTTTTGAAAGCTCTAATAAAGCTTCTTATTGGCTTTCATATGTTTTTGATTCCTTTCAATTGCTTTCAAAAGTTTCATTAAAGTTTCAAACGCTTTATACAGCTTTCCAAAGCTTTCAAACGCTTTAAAATATTCGAAAAGTTAACAAAAGCTTTCATAGAGTTTTAAAAAGCCTTGAAAAGCTTCGATAACGCTTTCAAATGCCAACCTAAAGCTTTTTAAGGCTTTTATAAAGCTTTTTCTTAGCTTTCATAGCTTTCATCCTTGAAAAGCCTCTTGTGTATATTTTAAATTCCACAATTTATTTTTTTAATCTCCTTGAACTTATATAAATTTGCAGGCTTCATTTAAATTTAAAATCAATTTTAAAATCAAATCCCCATCAAAAGCTTTTAAAGCTCTCGACTCAAAACAGCTCCTTGAGAATTCATTCTGCTAGTAAATAAAACATTGATTAATTAATTCGTCCCGTTTGTCTGAAAACTTACGCTCAAATAAAGCTATTTTGCTTGATTAATTTATTAATGATCATTATTAATGAACTCTTCACATTCTCACACTACCTTGACCGTCCGTAGCTGTAACCATAACGGCAACAAACACTGCAATAGCACACAACACAAAAACAAAGTGTTCAATTAATGTCAATATTAGGTGCAGAAAAGCTAACTTCTTCTTCTTCGGCCCATGACAGTTGTTTTACCTGTTTACCATGGCAGCGCAAGGATTTAATCAAAATCTTACAAATATACTTGATATTATTTAATTAATTCATTTAGCTTTGCGCAGAGCTTTGCTATTAAAAGCCATTCGGCTCAATTGAATTGGCTCGATTCGATTTAAGTGCTAGTTTTGAAACTTATGTTGGAGTTAATTAATTAATTAAGCCCATAGTTGCTGTTGGTTTATAGACAGTTAGAGATTTAGTTATTTAACTTTTATTGGAGTGGTTTTCTTACTGAAGTGGTTATTTAATTTGGTGAATATATCAAATTAAATTTGATCAGTTTTTTTTTTTTGTAAACTAATTAAATGTTTAAAAACTTTTTTTTTTCTTAATATTTGCTATAATAGCAGACAATAAAAATTAATATAGTTTCTGCTTTAACTACAAACTAACCCTGCTCTCTATTGCCCTGAAAATTTGCCATCCTTTGCTGACCAGCTTTTCCACAGCACTCGTTAATTTTTAGGTTTTTTTGTTTTTTTACTGTCTCCTTATCTGTGCATCTGAACATATGAAACGAATGAATGATTTTAATTGCACAGTAATTTCTGATAGCGCACAAATATTTACAGCAGCATCAACAACCAAGTGAAAACAAAGCAAAAGGAAATGCAGCAACAATGCAAGTCGATGCAGTGAAACAGTGAACAGCAGAAATAAATAAAATAAAATAAAACAAACAACATGCCAGCAACAAGCTCATCAGCGGCATGCGTTGTTGCTTATTTGCAACGAATGAATTTTTGGAAACACAAAAAATGCAACAACTTGAACAACATTAAATATAAAATACAATAAAATCCCACAACAACAACCACAATAACAAAAACAACAGTAATAACGCCGATAAAACAGCAATGGTGGCGGAGCAACAAATTAAGTTTCGCCATATCACACACAAACAAACAAACAAGCAAACAAACAAACTATTATGCACCGCTACTGCATGGCATACCTCAAGGCAGCAACAGCACCAGTAGAAGCAGCAGCAAAGCAAAGGCAAAACCACAACAAAAACAACAAGCAGCCAGCCAGCCCTAGCATCGACCTTCAGAGTCTCGAAAAGAGCCACCACCCACTTTGCACGGACAATGTTAACATGCGATTCACATGCTTGTTTTGTTGCTCCTTTATTTGTTTATCCTTTTATTTATTTTACTCTGCTTGCCGTAACCAACATTCTATCACTCCTCCGCTCACTTCTGCCTGCGCTTATTTTACTTTATTTATTTCCATTTATCGCGAGATACGCGCACATTGAGTTTCAATTAAATGTTGGTGCTTATAAAGTACTCCACCCCACCCAGTAGCCAAAAATTATTTCGCTCAACTATACACTGCCTACCCTACCACCCTACCCTACGCACTCACTGCTTGCCAGCTTCTTTGTACTTCATCTTCATCGTCCGTTTGTTTGCCGTAGGTTACCATTGACGTCTATTTGCTGTGGCGGGTTCAACATTAACCAATCCTCACCTCATATCATCTCATCCCATTCCGCTCTGCTTTAGCCGCCTGTGCATTAAATGCCGTTTAAAGTCAATTTTAGCTGCTGCTACTGCTGCTGTTGTTGGCGCAGCTTTTTAAGTGGACGCCGTTGGTTGGCACGCGTGCAAGCGAGATAGCCTTTGTTGCGGTAAAAGCGAGAAAGCAAATAAAGCAAACAAGCCAGCAACCACAGTTTAATAAAGCTTGTAGTTTATGAGTTAAGAGCACTTGATGTGCGCGCTTCCTTTTTGGTTAACTTTTTTTTTACTAATTTATACTTTTTTTATTTTGGTAACTGGTAGTTTGGTGGTTAAAGAGTTATTAATTAACTTCAAGTACTTCATTTACTATCTGCAGGTAAGCATTTTTTTTTTTCTTTTTTTTTAATAACCATCGAATGTTATTGAAATTAAAAATATTTCAAAAATAATCTCAAATTTAACTCTTCGTTTTTAATTAGTTGTTGTGTTACCACAGCAGCGCTGGAAAATGCCTTTGGAAGCGCTCTTTTTCCCGCTGCGAACTGAAACTCCAACACAATCACAACATTTGCAGCAAAAACTAATACATTCTCACCCTACGCAGCAAACAAGCTGAGGGTGTGACAAAAAACTTTACGAGGTGCAAGTGTAAGTCACGCAGCAAATAATATCCGAAAATAACAAATTTATTTGATAGTGGCCGTGGCGCAGTGGGTTAGAATTTATGCTTGTCAAAACAGCGAAAAGCACAAAAGGAATACAAAAAATTGCCTAAAAATTGACGGTACAGCGCAAGTGTTCTCTTACCTTTCGTTGCTTCTGATGTGCGGCGACTTGCCTACAAACTCACAGAATTGATTTTAAGTCTTGACCAATGTAAAAGGGGTCAAAGCGCTCGGCTCTCGCTACGATTTCATATTTGCTACAGCCAGAGCTGAGCGCATACATCTGATGACATGTCTATGTTAAAAAATACGTTTTACGCAAGGAGAATGGAGTGCTTAACTGTTTTTTTGGAGCGCTCGGTTCCCTGCTTGGAATATACAAAAATTATAAAATTTGTATGGGAGCCCCCCTTAAGGAGCAGTCGCAGTGGATAGGTTCTCAAAGGAAAACTGTTCCTATTGCTAAAGTAATGGGGGTCGGTTATACATATTAACCCTCTCCGAAACTCGCTTAAAGCTGATAATACCGATAATTATTACTGATAGAGCAAACTGATAATGCCTTTTGATTATGCAACAAACGCTAGTATTTGTAGTTCAAGGTAGAACTATATAGTCATTTTTTAATTTTCCGTTGGTCTTAAATCTATTGTCAAAATCTATTGTCTATTGTTAATATATTGTCAAAATTTTTCAAAATATGGCTGCTTAGTTAATTGAAATTTGTAACAAAGGATTTTTTAAGAGTTGAAAAACATCCGAAGAGTTCTGGCAAACAAATGGTTGTGTACCATTCGGCATTAACAGTTCTCTGTTGTTCAAGTAGTACAGTTGCGACATGACTCGTGTTTCTCAAAAAAAAAACTGGCAACCATTTGCTTGGATGTGTTCCGACCGCGGACAACTTTTGTCGGGTTTCGCTCACTTTGAACATGTCACCCAGATCCTAACAGTGGATTGCTGCTTTGGTTCGGGCTCATAAGCGTAGATCCAGTGTGATGTCGTAGATGTGTTTTTAACCACCGTCGCCGTATTTTTTCGTATCTTCCTGCACTAGTCCACACGCGCCTTTTTTTGAGCAACCGTCAAATTATTGGTTATCCAACGGCAACTAATCTTCCTGACGCGTAAATGATTATATAAAATCGAATTTATGCTAATCCTACTAATACCCAAAGATGACTGCATCTCACGGTATGTCACATGCTGGTTTGCTTTCAACAGTTCACGCACAGCATCGATGTTTTCTGCCACAACAGCCCATCACAAAATTCGTCTTGAAGAGAACGACGACCTCGCTCGAACTCATTGAATCAGCGCTTTGCAGTCGCTGGATGTGGTGCTTCATCACCAAAAGTCGAACTAAGTTGATCGATTCATTCTTTTCTTGTCAATCCACGTCGAAAATCTGAAAAAATCAGCGCCAGAAAATATTGACGGGTTAATTCCATTTTTTTGCTGAAATTAAATTTTCCAAGCACTCTAAACAACACAATAAGCGCACATACACCAAAACGTTGTGAGTACGTTTATGCTAGAAAATATAAAATTTTCAATGATACTGTCAAAATACATCTGACAATGTCTTAGTGGTGCCGAGTCGTAAGACTTAAAAGGTAATCCTCGTATTAAATAGGGTGATTTTAATATTAATCTGTTACGCAATAACACTTCAATCTACTCGATCTTCTATAAATGAGGCAATATTGCATCTTTGTGTGGCTGTTGCAAAAAATGCCTTGCCTATGCGTTTCTCATCTAATTAATAAAAGTCCTAGTCTTTTTGTTTATTTGATAGTATCTAATATTTCAACTTTTCTTTTGTGGGATCAAATTAATTTCTTACGTTACTTAGTAAAAAAGAAATTGACTTCCAAAAAAATTCCTTCCAAATAATAAGTTGTATCAAGGTCCTCAAAATAGGCGTTATTGCATCATACACGGTTGTGTCAGTGATGACCTATCATTCAGTGGTTGTTTGAGATTCGACCCAAATCTCTAACCGCCGAACCATTTTTGAGGTTTGGAAATAGGAAATAGTCGCATAGGGCTAAATTTGGAATATATTGTGGATGAGGAGCAGTCCAAATTATAGATTTTTACTATGATGACTACAGAAGTGTGCGTCAGTGCGTTGTCATGGTGGAAGAACACCTTTTTCTGCGCCAAATGCGGTCGTTTTAGCTTCACATCAATGTCAAATCCGTCCAACAGCTGTGAATAATATTCACCGGTGATCGTTTTAATCTTTTCAAGGTAATGTCGATGTAAATGACTTTGTTGGCCGACAAAACTATCTTGGCCTTCTTTGGTGTACAATCAGTCGGATCACAATCACATTGAACTTCTCAATGCTTTGACTGTTCCTTGGTCTCTGGTCTATAGTGATGTACACATGTTTCTTCTACGGTTACGAAACGATGCAAAAAATCCTTCGAATTGCGATTGAACATCGCCAAAAACTTCTTTGACGTATATAAACGGCTGCGTTTATGATTGAGTGTGAGCAATTGCAGCACCTATCGTACGGATAGCTCTTTTATGACCAAATATTCATGTAATATGTAATGTATCCACTCAGTTGAGATGCTTACAGCCGCAGCCACCTCGCGAACTTTCATGCTATGATCGTCTAATATTACTCCTTGGATTTTATCGACGATTTTTGGCTCGACGACCTCTTTTGGGCGACCTGAATGTTGTGCTGGTAAGACCACAATAGTTATATTGATGGTTAACCATTGAAATTGATGGTGCAGAGTCGCATAGTATTTATCAAGCCTGGCTTCAGAGAAAGTTTTTTATGCAAAAACAAAAAAATAATGCTTGATAAGTACAGTGTACTTATTAAGTACTTAGTACACGAAACTCACTTTTTTCCATTTATGTCGAAATTCACGCTTTAATGGCTGTAGCACATAAACTAAATGACGCAGCTTGCTCAAAAGACAGTAGTTTCTTAACAGATGGTCGTTGACAGGACCAGTGTTGCACATAATGTTACTAAGTGGGAAATTCTCAAATTGCCCTCGTAGCTTCTAATAATTTTGTTGACTAGTTAGAATAGTCGATAAAGTTAAAATATAAATTTAATATAAACAAAAATATTTTTATTTAAAAATAATAAAACTAAAATTCACAAAAATAAAAGCTTTATTTTTAAAATATAAGTGCTGTGCAAGTTTTTCATAAACAAATTTCTCGTTCGGTATATTTCAAGATTTGCTCCACTGTAACTTCGACTTAAATCGTTATTCTGTAAAGAACTGCAGCACATTTCAACTCTGTTGTTGGCAGATTTATTATTTTTCTTTTTTTTCTTTTTGTTTTTTGCTAATGTACAATAAAAGTTTAAAAACTGCGTAGGTATGAGTCAGTGTGTGTTTTGTGCTTTTGTGTGCGCGCGTGTATGTGTTTTTGGCATGTTCCAATATGTTGTGATTTGTGCTCCACCAGATGTAGTTAATGAATGTTATTGCGCTGCATTCACCAACATTTAATGGCC
The DNA here is from genome assembly GCA_943735915.1 of Pherbina coryleti. Classification (NCBI taxonomy): domain Eukaryota; kingdom Metazoa; phylum Arthropoda; class Insecta; order Diptera; family Sciomyzidae; genus Pherbina; species Pherbina coryleti. The sequence goes on from OX030950.1 coordinate 174,078,637, forward strand.
AACAATCGAAGAATCGTCGAATCGCCTGGAAACAGAATGCAATGGAATGGAACGATGTTAGATTCGAAGAGGATTTAGAGCAGTTCTATACATACTATACACGAGTTAAGCAACACATTAAAAATGGAAAATACTCCGAGTTTAAGTTCAAACTAAGAGCTTAGGAGAATTTTTTGCAAATACGCTAAACAATTCGTGAAATTTCAAGTTTTATGGGAATTTTTTAATGGGTTAAAAGCAATATTGAATTTTTCTGGTTAGTGGTGAGTTACTAAAAATCACACACACTCACACACATAGACTGTTTGTGAGTTTGCAGAGAATATTTTTTATTAATTTGCGCTCTGTATTAAACATTTTTTCTAGGATGCAACTATACACAAACGTAAAAAACAAAAAATAAAGCAAAAGTTGCCCACTCATCCTCAGTCTGCTGTCTGGCCAGTCTGCCTTTGCTATCAAGCTGACTGTCTCTTTCGTTGATTTGCGAAGTAATCAGTAATTTAATTAGAAAACGATTTCCAACTATTACTGCCGACAACGGAGAGAAATAGAGTGGGGGGGTGAAAAATAACTATTAAAATCTTGTGTAGATCGAAAAAGTTTTCATAGCCAGCAGTAGATAGTTTCGCGTTTTCTTTTTTTTTTTCCTTTTTTGATGTTTTTTTTTTTTTTGCCTTCATAGCCAATGAGTGTGGCATGTGCAAAAAGTTGCAGAGTATCTATAAAAGTAAAGTTGCTGCACGTTAATCAACTATGTACGCGGAGCTAATGCAGGGAGTTCCATGCCGAATACGATGTAAGAGAAACCGCTAGTAGCTGAATGGCAGAACATGTTAGGGTGGGCAGCATAGAGATGATAAAGTCCTCATGGTGTAAGTTACAAAAACAACTGTAATGATTGGGCGGATGGAAAATAATTGTTTAAGCATTACAAACAGTTCAATCAACAAACAAAGATTTTCTTTGCATGGTCTTCAATGTGCAGATGACTTGCACATGCACAAAGTCTGAGTTTGATAAACAGTACATAAATTAATGAATGAGCAGAGAGTAATGCAAAAAAAGAAAAAATTAATTAAATTTTCAAATCGTCTAATAGTTGTTATAAGTCATTCTTCGGACAAAGTATGAATCGAAAATTTTTAAGGATCTTAAAACAATATCCTATAAGCATAAAAGTGTCTATGTAGATTAGAGTGGAACGAATTTTTAACCTCATGGACTTCATATACTTTTGAAAACTACAAGTAAAAAAATAAATTTCTACATCTTTAGTTCTGCAACATAACTTTTAACTTCGCCCGAGGGCTTAAATATTTCATTGCCAGACTTATTTTTTGCAAACCTCTTCATTAGAAGGTTATGCCACACTATTAAGGACATTTTTCATCAGAGATCAGAGAATTATCTGATCTACAATTTTGTTCTGAGCATGTTTTCAGTTCTACAAAGAGGAGCGGAGATATAAGCGAATGATCGATTTCGATGATCTTTGAACCTAAATATCTTCTAGCGTATACATGTTATCATAGGGAACTCTTGACAAGTTGTTTTTTATGCGTTAGTTTGCATCAAAAGAGGTTTGCATCAAAAAATTAGCTCCTTATTTTGGATTTCAGAAAAAAAAAAAAAAGTTTGGCAATAAAAAATATAAACCATTAGGCGCAATTAAAATTTATGTCGCAGAAAAACCTAAAGATACAGAAATTTGTTTTTACGCGTAGTTTTCTAAAATATATGAGGCTTTAAAGGCTTTGAGTGTCCACTTTTCATTTTTTTTTGACCCAATTAGTATCAACTGAAGCCAAGAAATAAATGTGCGTAGAGTGTATTTTATGTTTTTGTTTTTCTTTATGTTTTTCATACAAAATTCTACATATTAAATTGTTTTATGATACATATTAACCCTCTCAAGCACACCCTTAAAGCCCCCTTTTTCCAGGTGTGGGGAATAAATATACAAAAACATAAAATTTGTATGAGAGCTCCTATAAGGAGTGATCGGAGGAATTAGGTCCCCAAAGAAAAAATGTTCCTTTTGCAAAAGTATTAGGGGTCGGTGATACATATTAACCCTCTGCGGCCCACCCTTAAAGCTCCCCTGTTCAGGTGTAGGGAATAAAAATTGGCACCAACAAAGCTGTGTGGTGTTTTAAGTTTCATGTTTGAAGAAAAAAAAATAAAACTGGACAAATGGTTTTTATTTTTGAGCGCAAAATAACAATTGAAAAAAAAATGTATTTCTGAGCAAAAAATTAAAAATTGAGAAACGAGTAAGACTATATTAAAGAGTAAATCAATTAATGCCTTACAGTTCCTTGTAAACCACCGAATTTATGCCTTACAGTTCCTTGTAAACCACCGCTGCACAAAGGGACCCGAAAAACTTGAACCCCCCTGCAACCCTAAACCGCACCTGGACAAAAACCCGCGAACCGCCCCTGTCCATAAAAGACGCAGCTGGACGACCCGCAATCAAACAACAACAAAGCATACAGCGAGCCAGTAGCATGATCAAAACAGCACAACAACAACAAACGAAGAAATGTTTGTGACCCGCAAATAAACAATAACAATGCATATAGAAAGCCAGTGGCATGATCAATTGGCACAACAGCAAAACAATACAATGCAGCCACATAAAGCAAAGCAAGCAAAACACATAAAAAACATGCATTCACACGTAGCAATAACAAAATACTTAGGGGTCATTAAACAGCGACTATGACAACAAGAACACGCAAGGCAAAAGGTTGCCGCTATTTCTAGGCGAGCAAAATTCAAGGTCGAGATCAGATGGAAATTGGCGACACAAACAAGGTCCCGTTACATTTATTGGTGATAAAAGGAGTCAGCGAACCAACAGTGGGCCTTTTTTGAAGTCAACACGCGAACAACGCACATCGGTGAGTGAAGTAACCCAGCGAACAAGTAACCCAGTGATCAAGTGACCCAGTGAACAAGTGACGAAGTGAACAAGTGTACAAGTGACTAAGCACGAGTGACTAAAGGCAGTAGTGTAACAATATTTCTTGTCGACTCCGAGTGGTTTCATACCGGATGACTGGCGACAAACATATGTACTAGTGACGTCACGAACGGTGTTTTTTTCTGTCGACCCGAGTGGTTTCATACCGTACGGCCGGCTCTAAATGCATCCAAGTAGACACACTATTTTTGTTCAGCACACTGCGACAACATAAACGACCGACTTTTACATCCGGCCCGAGTGGTTTTCATACCGGACGGCTCATCCTGGCGAACAGTGTTTCTTGTCGGTCCGAGTGGTTTCATATCGGACGGCCGGTCATAAAACATACTAGTAGCATCACGAAAGTTGTTTTTTCTGTCGACCCGAGTGGTTTCATACCAGACGGTCTGCTCTAAAAGCATCCAAGTCGATCGCCCACTTGGGTCAGACCATATTTTTTACGAGGATAACGACCAAAGCTTACACCTGGCCCGAGGGGTTCCATACCGGACGGCCCATCGTAAATACTCAGAGGACAGGCAAACGAACGGATTTGACGGATCCTACTTCGAAGGACTTCGAGGGAAATCAAACGCAACGGAGATTGAACAAATGAATAAAAAAATGTGAATTGTTCTTTTTTTTTGTGAAAATTAACATTTAAATAAAAACTTAAATATTAATTATTATTATATATATTATTATTCAACTTAAGGAAATAATTTTTGTACGAACCCCGGCTATCGGGGGAGCTAGCCCCGGCTACAAAGTTCGTTACACTACTTAAAAATCAACTTTTTTGAGTTAAAGTTTCAGTTCTACCGTGCGTGGTGGCCACACATATTTTTTGTTTTTTTTTTTTTTGGGTCCACTAATGCTTGTGAAATATTGCCAATTGATGCTTTATTTCTTTGAGAGTGTTCAGTATTTTTTTTTATGATCTTAATTATCTTCGAAATTTTAGTTGTAGATAGGTCTTTGGCCTTGCCCACAGTTAAAATGGGATTCTTTTACTGGAAATTTCAAAACATCTATAATTTCATCCTGTAAAAAGGTCAAATAAATAAAAAAGCTAAAGCCTGTGTTAGATAACACGGGCGCATAGGTCAGACGTAGAATACGTTTGTCATTAACAGGCTTATTCAATAGATTTCCTTAAACAACCTTTTAACGCTTGTTTAGTTACGCACTGTTTAAGGCTTTACGCAGCTTCTATGCAACCTTGCTAACATTGTTATTCATAAACATTTTTTCATTTTCTGCTTATGATTGTAAGGTTTGTGTCTGAACTATAGCAAATCTCTACAAAAATTAAGAATTCCTATGGATTTACAATGGCCGCCGCATAAAAAAATGCTGCAAAGGGCGCATATGGAGCATGTCTTTGATATTAAAAGAAAAGACAAACAAAAATCATGGTTGTATTTACGTAACCTTTAAACGCCAATTTCGCCGTTTAAGTTACGCAGCTCTTAAACAACTACGAAAAATGTTTATGAATAACGTTTTCTTGTTTAAAGCCCGTTTAAAGTTACGCTTCCTCTAAAATGTGTTTATGAATAAGGCTGTAAGACATTGAGGCCAACTGGGTAAGCACAATTTTGTTTCTCTGCCAGAGCTGCCAGATATTCTGAACCCCCCGTCCCCATTTGACATGTCTAAAATCCCCAAAATCCCCAAAATTCTTTGAAAATCCTCAAATTTGAATAATAAAAATTACAACTGGAGATCACTGGTCCAAAACCTCTTAAAACAATAAAATAAACATTAAAATTTACCCAAAATAAAGCACATATGCAACTCTTTTCTTTGCCTCTTAATTATATTTAATTTTCAATCATAAATGAGATTCTGTGGTGGCGTCCGTGGCGTAGTTGGTTAAAGTGCGTGGCCTCTATGTCAACGAACCTGGAGACCCAGGTTCGAATCCCAGCAGCGACAGAAACTTATTTGAATTAAAATAATTTTTCTGTACGGCCGCCACCTCTCGCAGACAACGGCAAACCTCAGAGAGTAATCAAAATGCCATGTAAAGCTTCTTGAGAAGAAGAACATTCCGTTCATCGCCGTTCGGAGTCGGCGCTAAACCTGTAGGTCCGTTTCTCGGTCAATTGTGTACAAACTTAATAACGCGCACAAAACAATTGATCATAAGAAGCTAGGTCAAACCCCTTTCAAGGGCTGAAATGGCCAGTTATTTATTTTTTTTTTTTTTTTTAATGAGATTCTGTGAACAAAATCAATAAACTATTTATTCAACTTTTCAAATGATCAACATTAAAAAACAAAAATGTAAAGAACTACTAAGGAATGAAGGATTCTATTAAAAAAAAGCTGTATTTGAAAAATACAGTAATTTTTCACAACTTTTATATTTTTAGATATCGATGGCTTCATTCCAGAGTAAGCTAAGTCTAGAAAGTGAATTTTGCAGGAGATGCGTTCAAAGTTTATTTGGAATTTCTTAAAAGCCGTATAAGATATAACATTTTTTTTACATCAATCCGAATTAAAAAAAAACAATCTCCTTGAAAACATGCTAAGTTGACCGGAAGGTGTATCTAGAATGACAACGTAAAGCTTATTTAGAAAAGTACCTTCCGGTACATCTACTATGTTACGACTTATCTTATCTTAATAATAAGAGCGACGGGCGATGTGTGCATATTTTAGAGCTAAAATCAAATAATTAATCTATATTATTTTACTCTCAAATCCACTTTCAACAGATATTTCAAATCTGTATTCATATAAATATTTTTATTGTAACCCATTTCTACTAATCTATAAGCTACACCTTTATCTGATATACATTCTAATTAAAATTCTAGAAAATTATTATTCTTATAAAATTATCTGATAAAGGACAAGAAAGACAAGAAAGGTCCAACGTGGATTATCGATTACAGAACAGATTCCTCTGAATAGACTAAAATACCGCCAAAGTTTTTAAGTTTCAAGATCATAGCTACTACTACTCAGGTTTGAAAAATTACTCTTAAAATAGTAGGGTATCTAATCCTAGTTTAAAATTATATAAAGAGATATATAAAAATCTAGAATTAAGCCATTAATTTTGTTTTTAAAATCCTTACAAAATAAAGAGAACTAGATTTGTTTTTATTAAAGAGAAAGAAGATAAGTAAAAAATTTAAATTGCTGATGAAGATGACCACTAGGAATAGTTTTGCATTAATTATTAAAAATTTGTAAATTTTGAGTTGTAACTGTTTTGTAGTTAGGGTACGATATCACCACTTGAAATTGATAAGTATTAATAAGATAAGTAATTTTTTAATAAAAACCCATTAAAAAAATTTAAAATAGATTTTTCTTGAAAATCCGACGTTACAAAAAGATATTCAATAACTACACAAATATAATTTTACAGTATGTTGTCAACGGTCTGAAAGACGTCAATTTCATTTAAATTTTTTTTTTAATTAATTTTTAAATAATTTTTGAGTTAACTGAATTTTTGCTCTTTCTCCTCTGAAATCCCCAAAAAAATCCCCAATATAGGCATGGATATCCCCACCAAATCCTTCATCCCCAAACAAAAAAATTCGTCCCCAAAACTGATTTGAAATCCCCAAAATGGGGACAAATCCCCATATCTGGCAGCCCTGTTCTCTGCTTCGCTTATCAATGTTGTGTATGTACACATCGTTCGCTACTTGGTCATTATACTTCTTCTCTTTCTCACACTGGTTCTGTGATGAACACACAGATAATCGTACTGCTCTTACACATGATGTTATAATACATAAAATACAAAGCATATGAAAATTAATACAAAATTTGAAGGAGTAAAATTTTGATTTACTTATAGACTCAAAAAAATTATATGTAGCAATATGATTATTTAAATACAAATAAAAAAAAAACATATTAAATATGTTACGACTATACTTGAATTTTCTTCAATGCATGCATAAAGTATTAAAAACTTATAATGAAAGTGACAAACATTTTCTCAAAATTTTGTGCTCCAGATCAACACCCCCGTGTAACGTATTCTACGTTAAAATCTTTTATACTCCTGCAAAATATTAATGAGTTATTGCAGGTGTACTAGATATATGTAAATACTTGAAAAAATTTTATGAACAAGTGAGTGATTCTTCGACCAATATAGTTGGTACACTTACGCATTGGCGTCCATTTGTCTTAATTTGAAATCAGCGGCGTTGTCTTAAGCTTATTTTTTATCAAACAGAAAATTGGCTTTATAAGAAGCTACGTAACACTAAAATTTTCCTGGTGCAACACAAAGGTGTTTACTTTTTCTTAGAGATAATGATTTTTCCGAAACTAGTTTTTTTAAATTGTGACAATAAAGTAAAATAAAAAAATTTTGCGTAACTTCAATATTCAGGCTTCTTTATCGATAAAGCTTTAAACCTGTAATTTTCAAAGAAATTAAAAAAAAAATACATGTGTCAAAAATTTATTCAAATTACCAATGAATACCTCTTATGAAATACATACGTGAAAAAAAAATTAATATTTATGATGCAAAGTGATTGGGCCTGCCACGGTTTTTCTCTATTTTTATTTTATCCTCAGCACAAGTAATTAAAAAAATAAAAAAAAAATTGTAATCAATCTTCTATTCAGCCATTCAGCAATTATTTTTTCCATAAAGTAAATTTTTTCAAAATATAAATCCTAGAAAATAAAATCAAGCAAATTATGGTGAATAAAATATTGTTTTGGGTGAGTTGTGTTGTTGTGCTTGTTTGATTTTTAAGCCAAAATGACAGACATACGAAAAAATATAAATTATAGTTTTTACATATACCGTCATTCACCGAACATACACTCTCACACACACTAAAATAACAGCAGGATGCAGAACATATTCGCGCAACTTGCAAATCAAGTACTCGATACTATGTCGATGAGCACGATGACGATGAAAAAGATGATGATGATGATGATGATGATGATGATGATGATGTTGATGATGATGCTGATGATAATGCTGTTGATGATGCTGATGATGATGATGCTGATGATGCTGATGATAATGCTGTTGATGATGCTGATGATGATGCAAATAATGTTGCTGGCGACACTACTATGTTGGCAACAACAATGTCAACAACACACAACAATGTCAATCGATGAGTCGAGTCACGCTTAAAACTGCTGCAACAGCAACAAAAATACCAATAGCAACAATGGAAACGGCAACTGCATTACAACAACAACAACAACAACAACAACAACAACTTGCAATTGCCGCCGCGATTACCAAGTGACGCGTAAACGGAAGTTAGTGAAAAATTACATGACATTTGTTAGCAGCTGCGAATACGAATCAGCCGCAACTTCCGCTTCCGGTTGCACAGACGGCTGACGATGTTGCTGGTAGCAGTTAGCACATTGGTGTGAGTATGCATGCTAGTGTGTGTGTTTGTGTGTACGATTGACTAACTGCATTACAGCCAGCGCTAGAGCGACGAAAATTGCCACAACAACAATAAAATAAAAACATAAACAACAACAACAGTAGCAGAGCAATGAAAATAGTTGAAATGCCAAAATTGCTGAAGCTGCCAATTTTGTATTAAAAACGTTAACTAAATGGAGCAGACGGATGAAATGCGAATGAAGTAAAAAGAGAATAACACCAAAGAATGGCAGGGAAGAGTAAAAGCAATGGGGTTGTTAAGGGGTACGAGGCAGCAAAAAAAAAATTCAAGTCGTGTGTTCCCAAAGTGACCAAAAGCTATAGAAACAACAACAACGTCTAACGCCAATTTCACTCAGCTAAGCTATGAGCAGCAAAACGTAATAAATGCGTAAAAAAGAATTTGGAACAATTTTATTTTAAAAAGAATTTTTAAAAAATATTGGAAAACCACTCGCAACGAAATAAAATGAATTAAAACCGCTTTTCAATCCACGTGCCGCCTGAATAAACCATGTGTGCCATTTTTATTCGTGATTTTTTTTTTTTTGTGAATACCCCCATTAAGCTGCGCCATTTTCCAAGGTTATTTTATAAAATTTCGCGTAGCCTCCAGTTTTATTTCAATTTATTTATTTTATTTATTTTTTTTATTTTAAATTATTTTTTTTAATTTTATTTTGCAGCATCCTGCTATATGCAGCATAACGCTTTGCGCGCTATACTGATTGTGAGTCCTTTAATCCTTTGGGAGCTTGAAATTAATTTAGTTTTACGTGGTTGTATTTTTATTTATTTTTTGTTTTTTTTTTCTTATTTTTATTGCGGGTGGCTGTTGCGGTGTCATATTGTAGTCGATGTTATTGTTGTTGTTGTTAGTGTTTTTTGTCGTTTTGCCGTCTGCTGCAATGAATTTGTTGCAGCTGCAGCCCTCTAAGCAAACAATTAACAACAAAATATGTCAACTCGGCACATTTGCATGCTTTATTTAAGTACTGTAGTTGTTGTTTTTTTTTCTATATATATATATATTTTATTTTCACAGTGTTGCAGACAATTTAGCTTGGGAAAGTAGTTGACATAAACAGTATTTATATAGATACTGCTGTTTTAAAATAACTTGCTTTTTATTCTATTCGTTACGTAGTTTAATAGAGTCCTTTTTTGCAACATTGTAACTGATACTTGAGTGGTTTTTTCGTTAGTCTGCAATAAAATTAAAATAAATAAAAATAAAATATTAATATTTTAAGTTAATACACGATTCTTCCGGTGTAGTTCTTATTTTGTGTTAACTTTACTTTTAAGTATGTATACAGCAGATTATTACTTTGAAGGTCAAAGTTGCTGAGAAATGTCAGTGATCATTAGATCCTTATACAAAAACCAAATATCCGAGTTGTTTTTGAGTGTGCTTTCTCCAAAGTTGGCAGGGGAATGAAAACGTTGCAGCCCATGCTGGCTTATGAACTATATTATTAGAGACATATTGATAAAAAAAAATAATATTGATGATATTGATGTATGGAAAACTGAGCTTATATGGTTCCAAAGCCTTAGGAGGGACAGAAAGCAGAGAAGAATTATTAATGAAGTCAGCTCAGAGGACTTCGCAATCAATATTGAGTTACACTAAGGGTCTATATTAGCACCTATTATTTGTAATTTACATTAATTATATAGTTAATGTCACACAATACTGTAAAATCAACTATGCATGCTGAAGATGCATTACTCACTATAAGCTACACAGATGCTGAGAGAGCTCATGTAGATATGACGGTAAACAAAGACAAAGAACTTGCGAATACCTAAAAAATAAATATAAAATACTGGTTTATAGATTGATTGTTGAACCACATTTTACGGATTCCCCAATTATATTCTTTGTGGCAACCGAAAGACAAATCAATAGATTACAAAAGATGCAAAAAGGGTATGCAACTAGTCGACATAATAAAAAAAACCGAGACCACCGGTTTTTTTTTCAAATTATATAAATTTTTTATTTTTTTACATACATATGTCTATATGGGTCAATTGCAAAAAAAAACGTACACAGAGAGGTTTCCATGTTTTGTTTTTAAAGTTTTTTAAATTTTCCCGTTAGAGTAGTCAAATGAAGTGAAAATTAATGGAGAATTCGAAGTTGTTTTTAGGCCCTGCAAAAAATAATTTTTTCTATGGTTTTTATACGATTTTTGTATTGAACGTCACACAGCAGATATACGGGAAAAATCACTAAAAATTTAAAAAATGTTGAAAATTAAAGCTACTTGATATCGAAGGGGCTTTCAACAATGTAAGCACAGATTCAATAAGGGCAGCTCTTGAAAATCTACAAGTGGAAGAAAAGATAACCAAGTGGATTGTTGAAATGCTGAAAAGCAGAATCATCAACACACAAATCGGAAACAGTAAAGCAAGGAAAACAACTTCAAGAGGAACACCTCAAGGGGGAGTCATATCTCCCTTGCTTTGGATCCTAGTTGTAAACGAACTGCTGACTACTCTCAGCGAAAAAGGCTTTAAAGTGACAGCATATGCTGACGATGTCGTACTGCTGGTGGGAGGGAAGCATCTCTCAACCATCAGCAACATGATAGAAACAGCACTTAAAGAAACTGTCGCGTGGGCAGTACCAAACGGACTAGGGGTCAATCCCGATAAAACCGAACTGGTGCTATTCACAAAAAGAAACAAGATTAAGAATTTCTGCCTCCCAAAAATAAATGGCAGAACCCTGCAGCTATCCAATAAAGCAAAATATCTCGGAGTAATCCTTGATTCAAAGCTCACTTGGAAACGCAACACTGATGAAAGAATAAAGAAAGCAACCAGTGCCTTCTATGCCTGCAAGAAAACCTTCGGTACCAATTGGGGGATGAAATCCAATGTCATCCATTGGATGTACACGGCTATCGACAGACCCATACTAACCTACGGCTCGATTGTATGGTGGAAGGCCACTGAGAAGACAAGCTACCTCAACTCTCTCTCTAGAGTACAGAGACTGGCCTGTCTAGGAATAACAGGTGCACAACGATCAACGCCTCAGGCAGGCCTGGAGGTCATATTGAACCTTCTCCCCCTGGACGAGTACATGAAATCCACTGCAACCAAAGCGGCGTTTCGACTTAAGGAGGCTAAGCTTTGGAGGCACTGGACGCATGGACATGCCTCTATACTCACAAAGTATAGTCCTGAGGATCTCGCTACCACCTCGGATTACATCAACCCGAAAATAGAGTTTCGGCAGAACATGTCATTCTCCTTTCCAAAAAGAGAAGAATGGGATTCGAACCACCCTTTCAGTGAACACGACATCCAGATCTACACTGATGGATCCAAAATGGAGAATGGCACGGGGGCCGGAGTCTACTGCAGTGCACTACAATTATCCTTGTCATACAGACTACCAGATTACTGTAGTGTCTTTCAAGCAGAAATTTTCGCGATCGAAAAAGCGGCTACGACAATCCTAACAAAGAACATAAATCCATCAAGGATAACAATCTTTGTGGACAGTCAAGCTGCGATAAAAGCACTCCGCAGCGAAACAACAAATTTGAAATCTGTTCTGAGCTGCCGACAAGCTCTCATCAGAATGAGTCCTCCCCACAAGATTAATATCTGCTGGGTCCCCGGTCACCGTGACATAGAGGGAAACGAAATAGCGGACAGATTGGCAAGAGAGGGCTCAGAACTGGAAAGAAGTTCTGCGATCGGGTCGATTATGGCTCCAATCGGAGAATTTAAGAAGAAAATAAATGACAAAGCCAGAAATAACACAAACAACTCCTGGTCAAACAGGGACGACTGTGTTATCTCTCGCCACCTATGGCCTAAACTCTGCGAAAAAAGGACCCAATCCCTACTTTCAATGAGTAAAAATGAAACTCGCATCCTAGTAGGAGTTCTCACGGGGCACTGTTGTATAGGCACAATGGCCTCGAGACTGGGAATTCCGCACCCAGACTTCTGCAGAAGCTGTGGAGATGTCGAGGAAACAGAAACCATCAAACATCTGCTTTGCGAGTGTCCTAACCTCCAACAACGCCGACTTCGCCACATGGGAAGCAGAGTGTACGGAGAACTGCAGGAGCTCGTGGATGTACCACTGATGGATCTTTTCAGATTTATACGGAGCACCGGTTGGTTCAACCAACCTCGCTCCAGTGACTAACAAGACTTAGTTGTTTTTGACATATTAGGACCACAGATATAGGGAACCACAATGAACCAATAGGCCCCCGTGTAGGCAACGTTAGGTTGCCCCTCCCTTTTAACCTAACCTAACCTAAAGCTTACTGTGATATTTGTTAAGTTATTTAATCAGTTAAATCAGCTTTTGCAGAAATCGTCATTTCAGTTACAGATATAATAATGTTTTACCAAAAAATACCTACATATTTTACAATTTTAACGGGAAAAAATTAAAATTTTTCTCCAAAAAGACATCAACATAGAGGTTATTTTCAAAGTAGTAGACTTGTAGCAATAAATATTAAAAAACTGTTAAATAATAAGCAAATTCAAGAAAAACAACAGGGTGACGTTCAACTCATTTTGTGACGCTCAATACATTTTGTTGCGCTTAACCAAATAATTTAAATCAAATTGGGAGTTTAACAAAAAATAGGTTTTTTCTTTTACAAAAAGAAAAAAAAACAAAAAGTATATATAAAGTTTTTTTTCTTTATATTGAAAACAAATTTTTCAACCTTTAGTTCAAGCATGTTGACAACAAAACAACATGAAGAACAAAGAAGGCAACAACCAACAACAATAACAACAAAGGCCGTATACAAATATTAAGATTAAAAAAGTTTTTTTTTTCTTTATTTTTTTACAAAAAATTAAAAAAGTCAATAGCTAGCTGAATTTGTATTGAAACTTTATATAGACTTGACGTTTTACAATATAACTTCTGAACTCTTTAAAACAACATCTTCATTTTACATCATTGGAAAGGTATAACGTAAAAACGTAAAAAAATTAAAATTAGACAAAAAAAAATTATAGCACGTGTTGCTGGAATGGTATTAAACTTAAACAAATTAAGAATGAGTCAACTTATTGCAATATTTTCAACAATTTTGTACTTTTCCTCAAAAAATATGAAATAACTTTTCCAATGATACTATGTATATTACCGGTAATCGGTCTTAAGTTGATTGAGCTACGTTGTCTCAAAAGAGACCCTATTTTGGCCGCGAAAAATTATACTAAAAATGTATACCTTCGAATTTGGTTTTCAAATTAATAAACCAATACAAGACAAATATTTGAGCCAAATCGGAGATGATCAGCGCAACTGATCACTTCAATGTGAAATGGGCGATATCAGTTAGTAAAAACAAAAAACTAAAATCAGGTCAAAGTCTTACATAGGTACCATTCTTTTTGCTTTCGTTTATATTTTTCATTTCGTTCCTTATCTAGCTTTATTTTTTTTCCTGGTATCTTCGTGCTCTTTCAGCAGGCGTTAATTTTGCTATTTTACTCCTAAATATACAGAAACGAAATAAAAAATTAATACTTCAGCCGGTGGTGTAACATATCTTAAAAGTGACGTTCAATACATTTACCACTTTTTAGTATTTTTTTCTTAGGAATCTTATTTTGCAAATATACTAAAACAAGGAAATTAATCAAAACCAATGAAACAATGATTTTAAACTTGTATGTTTTTTACTTACTATTTTTGCTTTAATAACGCGCCGCGTGACGTTCAATCCAGTTTTACACGTACTTATCATAATGAACTGAGAGAACTGTAAACTTATATCAGTTAGTAAAAACAAAAAGCAAAAATCAGGTCAAAGTCAAACATAGGTACCATTTTTTTTGCTTTTGTTTATATTCTTCATTTCGTTCCTTATTTATTTTATTATTTCGTTCTTTATTTTTTTCCCGATATCTTCGTGTTCTTTCAGCAGGCGTTAATTTTTCTATTTTACTCTTAAATATACAAAAACCAAATTCAAAATTAATTCTTCAGCCGGTGGTGTGACATATCTTAAAAGTGACGTTCAATACATTTACCACTTTTTAGTTTTTTTTCTTAGGAATTTTATTTTGCAAATATACTAAAACAAGGAAATTAATCAAAACCTATGAAACAATAATTTCAAACTTGTATTTTTTGACTTACTATTTTTGCTTCAATAAAACTCCTCATGACGTTCAATACATTTTTACTCGTACTTATCATAATGAACTGAGAGAACACAAAAATTTAGTTTAATATTATTTAATCGTCTTAATTTTTAGAATTTCATGAGAACTAATCCCTACCCTTCCTTAATATAACTTACTTGTCGTCTACACCAAGTCTTAATTAAAACTAACGAAGTGTAAAAAAAATGTGACGTTCAATACAATGCTTGGGGACTGAATTTAAATCGAAAGCCAAATTCGCGATGACAATGTTTTGAGAATAACAACAAAATAAAATATAATAAATAAATGCTATCATTAGAAAACAGTTATTATTTGTAAAATTTTTGCATTGTTTTCAACTTTTTTTCACGTTTTTCATCAAAAAGTGTAACTGGGGACACATGTTTTTGTACTAAGCGAGTACGAAAGAGCAATATAACATTCTTCAAAACAAATATGCAAACAATTTTAGGATTCTGAAAAATATGTTTTATCAATAAATATTCTTCAGTGACCACTTTCTCATTTTTTATTTGTTTTTTTCTTTTTGTTTTTACCTAAAAACAGAGTTAAAAGAGCGGGGACAAAAAAGAGCGTTTTGTATGCAATTGACTTATATAATTAGGCCTATGATGCTGTAACAAATAAACATGTTATTCTTTCAATAGCTGGAAAAAATGTAAACCACCAACACGACTGAAAATAATTTTATAGATACTTTTCAGATATGCAACAAAAAAAAAGTCGTGCTCCTCGGAAATTTCAAAACTTTCCTTACTTTTGAGCACACCTCGCGTGGTGTGTACAAAACCAGATAAAAAAAAACAGTAAACGAGTAAAAGCCGTATCCATCATTCTGTTTTTACACATATTTTAAAATTCCAATAATAAATTAAACATTGCGTTTAAATATAAATATTTAATAGCGGTATTTCGTAATATTTTCGAGTTTTTTTTTTCCATTTCTACCTGTTGAATTTTTAAGTGCATTATGCATGTAGTAAGGATTTGAAAACCTAGCAAATACTGTTATATTTAGACATACATATTAGATATAAATATTATAGAAAAAAAAAAATTTTAATATTTTAAGTCGGCACAGTTCAATAGCACCAACTACAACTCTCAGGAGTAACAGAAAGCTCAGCATAACCCTACAATTTCGTGCTGGTTATTATTATTGCCTGCCTATCTGCATCTAAGCTGGTGTCTTTCATAACCAGCTACGTGATCTAAATTATTTGTTGAACTGGTTTTTTTCTTTTTTATGTTATTTTCCCAAACTTGTACTCATTGATACATACATATTGCTTAGAGCTTTCAGCTTGCAGTAGTAGTTTTCAATAAATTAGCTTTTAAAGCAAATTCTTGCAAATAAGTAGCTGCCATATATATATTTTAGAATAAATATTTTTATCTATGTTTTGCTATTGTTAGAGCATACATATCTAAAGGATGCTATATTTGTTTTTTTCTTATTGCCAGAGTGTGTGTGGGGGCTTACTCTGTGTGCCTGCTTCTGCTAATGCGGCTTTAAATGCTGCTGTTGCCAGCTACAATTTTAACTGCTGCTGTCAGTTCTTGATGCACAATTCAAAATCGACAACGTGTTTTGTGGCCTTAATGGTCATAGTTTTGCCAAAAGAACAACAACAACAACAACAACAACAACAACAACCATGACAGCAGTAAAAACCATAACAAACCAGCCATCCAACACAAACAGACACTTAGACAAGCATACACACACACACACATGGAACCCACTTTGCAGCAATGCTGCATCCTGGCCTCAAACCAATTTATATGATTTGCTTATATTTGGCACATTTAGCTGGGCCATGCATATGTGTGCGTTTGTGCTAGGGTGCTTGTGTGTCTGTCAGCTTAACTTTGAGCATTCGAAGCTGTAAGGTTAAATCCTCGTTGCAGTGGCCTGCCTTTGAACCACCTTAAGACCAACCAGCAGACAACAAAGTATTTTGGTTGTTTGCTGCAACTGATACTCGGCCAAAGACGATTTATATTTATATGATGCACAGAGATTATATAACTAATATATTTGTATTGCATGTATTTATGGATGTGTGTGTTTTTATGATTTTTTCTAATTTATTTTCTATGAATATTATACTAAAAACTCTTTTTATCATTGGTTTTAATGTGTTATTTATTTGCATGCATTTTTTTTTTCAAAAAAACAATATTTTTAAGAGCTTTTACTTTGCACAAACAATGCAAGAGAGAGATAAAAAATCAACATTTAAGCTTTTGATGTATAAAAATTCCTATATAAATTATTATTGTGGCAATTTAAATGGCCAAAAGCAACAGCTTTGCAACAGCAAGCATTGCAAAAAACTATGAACACAGCAACAACCATACCGCCAACAACTGCAACTACAGCACTCCTGAGTGATGATGAACTCTGCTCGGCTGCTCTGTGAATTTGTGAATTTAACACAAAAAATAAATCATTCATTTTTATGATTATATCATCTATCCACGCTATTATAAAGCATAAATATTGCATCATATCCAATGTCCTTATTAATTTAAAAATCCAGCTTTACTGTAGCTTAAAGCCTTATTTCAATGTGCTCTTTCATTCAGAATGTTCTTAATTAATATTAAAAAAAAAAAAACACAATAACAAAATCATCAATATTCGATATTTGATATTAAATATTAAATGTCAAAATATACAGTATTTATTTAATATTAAGTAGAATTATTTAAATAATATCTGCTCTTCGGAAAGCAGCTACATTTATCAAATCAAGGTCATTTTAAGCGCACATAAATCAGCTGTAATTATTTGCTGTGGCAGCTTTTAGCGCATTAATTTGTGTGTAATTATGGTGAATTTTATAATTTTTTTTTTTCATTTTTCAATTAAAATAAGTGCAAATGGCAGAAAATTAACTTAATTTGTACAATTAAAAAGAAAACATTGTTATTCATACTTCTTTCCCGTGGGAGAATAAATGTAATAAATACGCTGAAAATATAAATAAATAACAACACCACTGTTTGATACGCAGTATGATGCAAAAGTAGCGGCACTTTCGAAATAAAAAGCAAATAATTATTTATTTTGTCCAAAATAATTTCTTTTCATTCGGCAAATACAGTCCTTCTGCAACAATGTTATTCCCACTGGGCACATTCAACTAGTGCTAAGACAATTTGTTTGCCATTTTTCAGAATCGCTTCAATAATCCTTTTCATGGTTCCTTGGAATTGTATAACATTATCATAAAACATTTTGAGAATTTTATGGCCATTTCGAGTTTCAAGTGGGTACATGAAATAGCTTAGCTCTATAATATAATAGAGATAAATCTGGTCTAGACAAAGAATATTGGCGCACAAAGGCTTGTTTTTGTATTAATATATAGGTAACAATTTTGCCGGTCCTCTTATAAGTTGTTAAAAGTAAATAGAGCACATACTTGCCATTTCTTTAAATCCTTTGTCAAAGTTCTGTGAATTATGTCTGTGATCGAATTTAATTCCTCCACTGTCCATCACACGTAAATAAGACAAAAACCAATATACACTTGGACTTCTTTCGTAATGCCCATTTTACGTGATCTATCATTCTTAAGGGAAGGGTTCCCTCATTATGGACAAAAATAAGGCAAAGTTTGTATTTTTGTTGTAGGACAATAAAAAGGCGTACGAACTTTTGGTTTTGATGATTATATTAGTTTATTATCACAGAATTTAAAAAAGTGAAAAAGTTGAAAAAATTCAAAATGGCGGCTACAAAATGCACATTTCCGTGGGCCCCTGCGCGCGAAACATGGTGTCCTAACTAAAATTCTGCCGCTTCTTGTGGTGGACTGAAATCAAAAATTGTTGTTATTACTTAAAGATAAAGATATTTTCTATGACTGGAACTAAAATTGTTATTATCCATGTAAAATTCATTGAATAATGAACATTAGAACTAAAAGTTCAAATTTTGCTTGTTTTTTCCCATTTCAACAACGTTAAAAAAATATAAATAAATAATTTTTACACATGATGTTAGTTCAGGGCGTACAAAAAAGCATGCACTTGCAAACAGTTCTTCGATAAAGAGAATCGGATCAATAGATCAGGCCTGAGAGTTTAAGTTAGATCGGAAAACGCGGTTTCGAGATAAGCGCGTTTGAAGTTTTTTTAAAAGTTTAGTTTGGACGTAGCGCGCGTGAGATAGGTGTCTTCAAGACGTTGCCATTCGAAAAATATTCGTCGGATCGAAAAATCCATTTACACACATATTCTACACATATGTGGCTTTCATTTTTTGCAAAAAAAAATCGATTTTTTAGTCCAAAATGAGGGAACCCTTCCCTTAATAAACCTACCACTCCTTCTTCTTACATCGAATGGTCTACCAATCAGTCTACCGAGAAATGAAGATTGAAAAAGTTTTAAACAAATTTTTCCGGCATATCAGCTGAAAATTGGACACTTCATTCTTTTAGGCCCCTCAAACCTGCTGGTGGAGATGACATATTTCCAACCATTCTAAAGGGTATTTTTTAATTCCCTGTAGAATTTCTTTTTGAAATAAGAAACATCAAAACTAACCAACTTATCAATGTTTTGGCTTTATTTTAAAGTTTTCGACAAGAAATTATTATTTGAAAATGATTTCCTTTAGATGACCATTTAAACTATAGTCGTACTCGAACGTACGACATTTGATCGATCCAATTTTTTGTCACTTTTGCAAGCATTACTGGCAGAATTTTGTTGAAAACGAAATTAGCAGGCAACTGTTCAATTGTTGCCGGCTTAATAGCATAGACCAATGTTTGACGTTACCCCACAAGAAATAATCAAGCGGCGTCAAATCGCACGATTACAGCAATAAATTGACAGGTCAAAATTCGCTCACCAAACGTCTCACACCAAATTAATTATTTCGGTGGCTGTATGGTTCGTTGTGCAGTCTTACTGGAACCAGTGCGAAACGAGGTCATGTGTGGCAACGTTTGGCAGCAACCAGCCTTCAGTAATTTCGCGATAGCGTGTTTCAATGACCGTCACCTCATCTTTTAAAAAAATAAGAACCGATCATGCGGCCCGTTGCGGATGTAATGGAGTTTCTAGTATCGTACTGCTATTTATCTCAAGAAATTTGGCAATTTTGTTTGTTTACCGAAAATTCGCAATAGATTGCGAAAAGTGTTCTTAAGGGCACTCTTTAACTTGGTGACCGAAAATGTAATGCCTCACTAAAAATTAAATTGTACAAAAACTATAGAACTATAAAAGATATCACCAACAGTTTTTTTTATTGATTATAAAAACTATCAAACATTGTCAAAAAATTATGTTTATGGTTGTTGTATTGTTGTTTTCGTATGTCATGTCAAAGAAGGCCAAGAAAAAAATAGGTATGCTGCTGGTTGTAATGAAAAAATGTTTGTAAATCATCTAAAAAAAAGAAAAACGAAAAATGTTATCGTCGGTACGTTTAGAGGGTCGTTAAAAATATAATGGAACTGTAACATCCCAATGTCAAAACTTTAAAAAAAGTAATTTTTTTAAGACTTAAGATAGGTCCAGCTCGGTTGTTTTTGTATCTACCCTCATGATTCTAGTATCGACAAGAATAACTGGTGTTTAAAATATGTGATGCAAACATTATTTAAATCGAAAAATTGTTTACAGTTAAGTGAAAAATGTTTTCAAAAATAAAATTTAGTAAAATTTAATAATGGTTTGAGAGATTTTTTCCGATGCATTTGGTGTTGACTATAAAAAAAAAAAGAAAAATTCTTCCAAATCGAATGATTAGTGCTTTTAGGTCCTACTGTACAGTGGCGGATCTAGATACGGGCCGAATGGGCTTTAGCCCCCCCCTTGGAGAATTTTTTGTATGGAAAAAAATGAAAAAGTCCAAAAAGACGTTTCAGCCTCCCCCCCCCCCTTTGGCATACAAAAGTATAGTTTCTATTAGTTATATAAAAATATAATTAGTTTATATAAAAATTGCTTTGCAATTGAAATAAATTCAGAATTTTTAACTTTTTATAATAGAAATAATACACATACTCTTGTTTACTTGGTTTGATAATATCCCTGCAAACATTTTCTGAGTGCCTCAAAAAAATGACTCTAAAAAGAGTATTTCTTCTGCGTGTTTTATGAGTACGCAATAAAGAGACTCATAAAGGAGTATTTGATATGGTTGTAAAATGATTGCTTAAAAATAAGACTCCAAAAAGAGTATTTTTTATGCATATTTTATGAGTACGCAATAAAAAGACTCACAAAGGAGTATTTGATAAACTCGAAGTTAAAAACGGGGAAAAATATTCATTTGTATGCAAAAATAGGAATTTTTTTTCACTGAAACCTGGCAGCACTGCTTTGATCGTTCTGTACGTGACATTAAAACATATTTTTCTGCACTAACGCAATCTCAAGTGCGCTCTTGTGATTGCATATTGTGAGAGGATTACAGAGAAGATTTTCCATTCCGCAATCCGATTCACCCCCAAATTCATCCTGCAATTGCTTTCGCCCGCTGCTTACATGCAGTCGCAGCACGTGCAAGAATTGTGCCCACCCCTACTTTAATCGATGTGAACACGTGCTCTGTAGTGAGTTAATAGCACGTTTACCATGCCGTTGTGCAAGCGAGAAATGAACTGAGTCTACATATAGTTTATGTATTGAGTACATTTCTTATAAAACGTTACATAAAATATTGATTGAGTACACGTTACTTATATTTAATAAAGTCAGTGTTGCCAGATGCCTCTCACCATTTACCCCTAGATTCGATTTCAAATCCCCCTAAAATTCCCCTAAAATTTTTTTTCGAAAAACATACAAAAATACTGTTGTAAATAACTTAAAATTTATTGAGTTAAAACTTCAACTTCAACGCTATTCAAGGGGCAGCTGAAGAGTAGCACAACTGCAATGCAAATTGCTAATGTGTTCCTATGTATTTAAAAAGCTGAGCTGTTGGACGTCTTCAACAAGCTCAGGAAGTTGCTTTGTAGCTTTCAATTGTCCAAGCTGAAATTGGCCTTAAGATTTAGTTTTACCTTTGAAAGCAGGCTTCGTCTCCCATTTTTTTGTATATTTTTGGGCATACCTTTTCTTTTCGTCAGTTTTCCCCATACCTGCTTTGTTTATAATATTTACCCAGAGTTGCAAGCTAAGCGCGAAGCGAGTTTGAAGTGAAGTGGGAAATGATTGGTAATTTACTTGAAGCGTTGCCAATTCATCTGTTTTTATAAAGTGTTGCTGAAATCGCTTTTTACACAATATGGAGGTAAAAGTATTTTTCTCTAAATTTTTTGCATACTTTTAAGGAAAAGTATCTATAATTATAGATAGTATAATAAATCTTTATTTCCAAAGGTAAACTTTCCAAATACCCCCAAAAAACCCCTAGAAAATTTAAAGTCACCCTAAAAAACCCCTAAAGATTTATTACCCCTCAAATTCCTCAAACAAGTTAAAAAACCCCTAAATCTAGGGGGAATTCCCCTAATCTGGCAACACTGATTGAAGTCTGCAATGTATTCAACACATATTTCGCTGTATTGGATACATTTTATATTCATTTTATAATGAATACAAGACGCAGTGCATAGATTTTACATAGATGTCTCTGTACTGATTACATGAATTTTTCTCTTAGTTTACTTTGCTTGCATAATCACATAACCAATACACATATAAAAAGAAGGTAGATCACCAAATATGTGCATATGGTGTGATTTTGTGTCTGACTTGCCTACATGAAAAAATTCGCCAATAAAAAATTAAGCACTACTACAATAGTATGTTCCCAATACTACTTTAAATCAATAGAGCCCATTGTACCCCATCTAACGGTACATTTTTTTTTATATAAAACTCAATAGATCTTGATTCACCATTATAAACAACTTATGGATGCAAATTTTCAGAGACATCGGACCACGTACAAAAGTGAAATAAAAAACCATTATTTTCCCTATATTTAATTTTTTGTGTACTGGAGTCTATCTTACAGTACAGTTTTTTACAAAAACCACCATAGATCTCGATTAACCATTTAAAACAACTTTTAGGAGTGTCAGCATAAGAATTAGAAAACTATTATTTACAATATTTTCGACTACTTTTGCACTGAAGCGCATCTTACGATAGACTTTTTTACCAAAACCACCATGAAAATCGCTTTTTTACCGTTGAAAACAACATAGACATGCAGATTTACCAAGAGATCAGACAGGTACAGTAGTGGCAGGTAGAACATTTTTATACCCCTACGTTTAAAAAACGTAGACGGGGTATATTAATTTTGTCACTCCGTTTGTAACGCCCATAAGGAGGCGTGGTAGGTATAGAAAAGTATATATATTCTTGATCAGCATCATCACCCGAGTCGATTTAGCCATGTCCGTCTGTCTGTCCGTCTGTCCGTCTGTCCATCTGTCCGTCTGTGATCATGGTTACAGCCGTAATTTTAAAGCTATCATCACGAAATTTGATATTTAAGCTTTTATTTAAAAAATAAATGTCAAGTTTGAAAATGAGCCAAATCAGATGATAACCACGCCTACCTCCCATACAAAGTGACTTTATCAAAACGGAAAAATCTCTTAAAATTCCACAAAAATTAATATATGAAATTGAAATTGTGCATATGAGCTTTGGTATATAATATACACTCTGAGTATGAAATTCAACCAAATCGGGTGAAAACCATACCTACCTCCCATACAAAGTGACTTAACCTAAAATGTAAAATTTCTTTAAGTACCCCAGAACTTAATATATGGACTTGAAATTTTGTTTTTGAAATTTTAGCATATGAACTTTGATATATAACCTGTACTCTGTGTACGAAATTCAACCAAATCGAGTGAAAACCACACCCACCTCCCATACAAAGTGACTTTATCAAAAAACAAAAGAGAATATTTTCTGTTAAAACTATGACGAAAATGTTTTTACAAATAAACATTTTATTGACTGCTTAAGACTTTGAATGTACTTTGGATCGGACCGGGGGGGTATTTTAACTTCGACCCAGTCGAAGATCATTTTTTACTAGTTTTTTTTTTTTTTCTTTTAATGAGGGTTCAGTTTTGCTTAAGTTACTGATCTGCCTCTGACGACCGATTAACAATAATATTTTCATTAGAAAAAATATTCTGTGTCAGATAGAATTCGAATCTGGCATCAAATTGACATCGAATGGTCCATTTAAGCACCACCAATAATGTAGTTACTTTATTGGAATATTTCATTTTTCTCAAATTCTAATTTATGAAGGAATTTGTAAAGGGTTTGCAACCCTTCTTTTTACTGGTCCTGCTGGCCTATGAGTCAGTTGTAATTGAGCTTTCGCCTAGATCAATCCTTGTGCTTCTAACAAAATCGATTTTTTTCTTTTACTGAAACAAACCAAATGCACATTTGTTTTATAACTATATTTAATATGAAATTTATTAAATAAAAACTGAAAATTTGTTGAAAATTTTGAAAAAAAAAGAAAATTTTTCACAAAATTGTGCAGAAATATCTCTGAACAACCATAAAGCCATCGTTTTATTTGCATGGCCAAACGTTTGCCGATTCACGAACCGTGAAGAATCGTTTATTTGACCAGAATTTAGAACATTTCAAAACTTGAAAATAAATTGGATTCTGAAAAAAGAAAGTTGCAACTAAATATAATAAGATACACCACCATGATGATGGTCGCCATCAACTTTGTGTGTCCACAGAATATTTTTCATTTTCATTAGATCAACAAATCTTTCACTTTGATGCTGCAACGTTGTTGCTGACAGCGAAATTGCTGCGTTGCTGACGCTATAGCTAGCTTTCCTTTTTATTTTTTATGTCCACCCACCCAGTACTTTTTTAATTTCACTCTTAATCTGATGCAGATTTAGATATTGCAACCCTGCCAGCCCACTCCTAAGAAAAAACTGCAACACTTGTATCCTTTTGCACTTGTTTTCGCAGCAATGCTAGCTTGCTACTTGTTGTCCATCACTGCGCGCACATCCTTGAGTCAAAAGAATGCGCTGCAATCGTTGCAACATTGAGTGTGTTGTAGCTATTGTTGTTGTTGTTGTTGTTGTTGTTGCATTTGTAAACTTTATTTATTTCTGGCATAAGTTCATCATTTGTTCTATTTTATTTTCTTGCGCGCTTTGCGTGTTTTTTTTCTGTTTTTGTTTTTGTTTTTATTTGGTTTCTTGCTTCAAATACTTTTTTAAGCTTGTACTGTTTGTTTCGCGAAACTTTTTGGAAAACACAAAAAAAAATAAAAAATTTGTCGTTTGTTTTTTTTTCTGGGTTTTGTTTTTCTCTGAGCTGAGCAAGAAAAATGCTGCTGCTTGTTGTACTTAAGCGTAGCTCTAGGAAAAGCAAACTATAGCAGCAACAAACAAAACAACAACATTTACAACAACAAAAACATCAACAAAAGTATCAACCGACAGTTTAATGGGAAAAGTTTTGCATTTGATGAGGTTGCAGCACATCGCATTGCATCGCATCGTAAGACAACGCCTCAGATTGCAGCGCCTTGAATTCCAAGCATCCTTCAGATGCTTTACATCTACTGCACATTATTCAGCAGCTGTAGATGCTTGATTAAACTGGGCATCAGAACACGGCTAACGCGCTTTCAGCCCGATGCAATTTGTTCTAAGAAGAAAGAAAAAAAAATTTTTTCTGTTTGAAGGATATGCTTGGGAAAAACAACATAAAATTTATGAATGCAAACGCGAAGTTCTGTGCTATGTCCTTGTCGTGGCTTGCTTTTGCGAGTGTGTGTGTATTTGTCTATTTATATAAACACTCCATAAATCAAGGTATTTCCATTCATTTGGTGCATAAAAATTAAATTTTTCATTTTCACATATTTTCATCTATCAACAAAAATCTGCTCTTGATGTGTTCAATTTTTATTTGTATCTCCTTTCGACTCTGACTCTGATTTTGATTCAATCAAATTATTGAATTCTCCATCTTGCTTGCGCTACCTTGTCCTTTCAACATTCAAACCCCCCCCCCCCCCCCGCACTCCCTTCCTTTAAGCCTGCTCCTGCAATGAAATTGATTTTCAGATTTTGTTTTCGCACGATTGAGATTGATTCGTAGTCCTTTTACCGTGGCTGCGCTGCTGCCATCGTTCCGTCCTTCTATGTCGATCCTGCAATTCATCATTTTGTACGCTGTCCAAACAAAAAATGAAAACAAAAAAAAAAATCCAAAAAATCGAAGCAAAACAGACAAAGCACCGGCCAACCCCTTGAATAAAAGTTTTCTTTAGATTGCACGTATTCATCAATTGAAATTTTCTTTCGAGGATTTCAAGGATTTGGAGGAATTCAAGGATTACTTTGGCAACAGTAGTCAAAAAGAAGAGGAAAAGAAGAAAAAAACACACTCCTACCAGAGCACTTGAATATCTCTCTGCTTTGTGTTATAAACTGTTTAATGACTTGGCCACTGTTGCTCATCCTGACTGTGGTTTAAAAGAAAAAATAATTTTATTTTCTATAGAAAGAGCACTACATATGCGCCACTCTTGGTTATAAAATCCTTCAGCTATCTCCTTTTTCAATAAAACTGAGAAAGCTCTCACTATTGTATGCGATAATATTAAGCTGCAATATTTCCTAAAACGTTTTCCTTACACAAGAAAACTTTTATTAGATTGAATAAATTTTCAATTTTTTCTGAGTTTTTTTTTTTCTTATTTTTGCACTTAGCCAAAGAAATCAGTGCATGAAGCAGTTTATGTCCAAAATATGTATGTACGTAAGATATTTCAAAATCCATCTGAATGTTATGTTAAGCTGTCTGCAATACAGCGCTTGTCTCTCAGTTAAGCTTAATAAAAGAGCCGCTTTCGACAAAAGGAGCTGTGCAAAAATATCCTTACGCCAAATTTGGACAAATATATTTATAAAAAAAAAAAAATGTAGCTCAACTATTCTAGCTCTAACTATGAAAAAAATATTCTATTTATTCGATAATTTTTTAAAAATTTCAAAAGTTGATGTCTCTCGCAATTTAGGGTAATGCTTCTTGAGCTCTTAGAAATATTTTCAAATTTTTCAAAAATTTAATTTTTTCAAAAACTTTTTCGAAATGAGTTTATTTTCGGAAAAATTCTGTTCTTCAATTTGAGATATAAAACAGAGAAATGTTTGTACATAAACTCTTTCGATCTAACTCTTATACTTTTTTCTAATTCTTCTCTAATTCTTATACTAATATTGACGTGACGAAGTTACGTTGTACTGCTCTAGTTTCCAAAAAAGTTGAAAAATGAATTTTTTAAAAATTCATCTGCGTTTCATTGAATTGTTACTCGCTGGGTATAAGAGCTATGATTAAAAAAATAATATGACCATAAAGGTTAATTCTTTGCAGCGGCGTTGCATTGAATTTTAACTCAATGAGTATATAACCTACGATAAAAATTTAAAAAGGAAAATAAAGTTTTTGTACATAGCTTTACGACAAAAATAACAAAAAAAATTCCGGCGTCGTCAGGTCGTGAATATAGCAGCTTATGTAACAGAAATGTAATATCGTTGCATGGAACATTATTACACACTCAGGAGGAGTGCTACAGTAAATTTTGTTTTACCACAGCAGGGATGTGTTATTACGCTTCACAACTAAATTACACAAAAAATTTTGTTGTCATGATTTCAGGGATGCAATCACATAATGCAGTAAAAATGCTACAGCCATGAGAAAACGTTGCATGGATTTTTAACTCTGTGACTACTGGTGCAACGGTAAATTTTAAGGAACGAAAACAAAGGTGAGGTCTTCGGGCATATGACAAAAATAAAAAAAAATTTGACGGCGTGTCAAAACCCTCAGGGAACCGCCTAATGTGACGCATATGCATCACTTTAGCTGGATTAATTGAAATTAGAGCACAACCAATGGGGAAGCAAAAAAAAGCTAAACGAAAAGCACCAACTCCAAATCCAACAACAACTCCAACACTAACACCAAAACCAACACCAACATCAACACCAACACCAACACCAACACCAACACCAACACCAACACCAACACCAACACCAACACCAACACCAACACCAACACCAACACCAACACCAACACCAACACCAACACCAACACCAACACCAACACCAACACCAACACCAACACCAACACCAACACCAACACCAACACCAACACCAACACCAACACTAACACCAACACTAACACCAACACCAACACCAACACCAATACCAACAACAACATCAACATCAACATCAACATCAAAATCAACATCAACATCAACATCAACATCAACATCAACATCAACATCAACATCAACATCAACATCAACATCAACATCAACATCAACATCAACATCAACATCAACATCAACATCAACATCAACATCAACATCAACATCAACATCAACATCAACATCAACATCAACATCAACATCAACATCAACATCAACATCAACATCAACATCAACATCAACATCAACATCAACATCAACATCAACATCAAATCAACATCAACATCAACATCAACATCAACATCAACATCAACATCAACATCAACATCAACATCAACATCAAAATCAACATCAACATCAACATCAACATCAACATCAATATCTTCGACGACAAACTTCGTCACGTCAAAACCTACGGGTGTGTCCACGGCACAGCCAACTCTTTTTTTACTTATATTTTTCTTATAATTTATTTTTTCACTCTTTCACTCACTTTTATCTTTTCTTCGGTCTGTCAATTGTAATTGAAGCTATGCCCACGCGATTCTGTAATAATGATGTCCCTAGTCTTCTCGACTATTTTATTGTTTCTGATATTTCATCTGTTTTATTGTTTGATCAGATTTACTATCTGTCTATCATTCGACATAAAACTAGCCCAGGCGGCTATTACAAAAACAATTACATACTCTGATTTCAAATCCATTTATTCTCAGGCTTTGCTTTACGATGCCTGTCTCACACAATGGAATGAAATCTGGTTCTATTCAAGTGTTGATGAAAAATTAGCATCCTTCATTAACAAGCTCAACGACCTCTTTGAAAGGCATGTTTCTACTCGGACGGTTGTTATTAAAAATGTTTTATCCCCTTGATATAGAGGTAGTGTCCAAAATGCAGTTAAAAAACGAAACCGACTGCACAGGATCTGGTAAAATAATACTACACCCGAAAAATGGGAAAACTTCAGGACGGCACGGAATGCTTCTGTTTTAATTGCTAGGTAATCCAAAAAAAGGTATTGTTCTAAAAGATTGAATGCCTCGCTGCCATCTAAAGTACTCTGGAGAAATCTTAAAAACTTTGGTGTTAGCAGCAAACCTGCAGCTGACTGCTTACTGGATCCTAATGTTCTTAATGATTTTTTCTTAAGTAGTAGTCCCTGTTTTTCAGTTTTTCAGTGTCTCCGAATATGAGGCCTGTAAGCACATATTGAAGATAAGATCAAATGCCATTGGTGAGGATGGAATTTCGATAAAGTTTATCAAACTAATCCTAACTCACGTAGTCAGCCCGCTTACTCACATCATAAACCATTGTGCTTCACAACGTCATCTTTTCCTCAGCTTTGGAAAATAGCAAAAGTACTGCCTTTCGCTAAAAAACCATCTGCGTGGGAACCTAACGATTTTAGAGCGATTAGTATCTTGTCGTCTCTATCGAAGACATGTGAAGCTATTGTGGCTGATCAGATTTCGGAATTCCTAACCACAAATAACCTTTTGTTTCCACTGCAATCTGGCTTTCGCTGTGGTCATAGTTGCTCAACTGCTACCCTAAAAGTTTTAGATGATATCCGATCTCCATAGGATGAAAGCTTAACAACGTTACTTTACTTGTTGGATTTCTCTAAAGCCTTCGACTCCGTGAACCACTTCTTCTTATGTGAAAAACTTAGGTGCATCTTTGGTTTTTGTAGTAGTGCCGTTGAGTTACTAAGATGTTATTTGTCAAATAGAATACAGGAAGTTTGTGTTGGCGACACATCTTCTCAACTTAAGCCGGTATGCAGTTGAGTCCAGCAAGGCTCAGTTCTTGGCCCTTTACTGTTCTCAGTTTTTATAAACGATATTTTCTCCATTTGTGTAATACGCCTCTATGCATGCCTGATGATGTGCAACTATACCTTTATCGCAGGACTGGTCTTCTCGAAGACTTTCTAGGATGTCTAGGGATGTGATTAGCGTGTATTTCTTGATTTCGAGTGACCTCTAAATTCGAAGTGGAACTTCTACAGGTCCTAAAGAGGTACCTGTGGTGTATGTTGTACAACCAAACGGATTGGTTTTCTATAGACTTAGGATTTAATACTTGAATTTGTCCAGATGTTATCACTTCTCTGTAGATAGCTTGGCGATGTGAAAAATTTGGATAGAATCGTTCGTAGCCTTGAGGCTTCCGACGTTGATTCTATGTGGTTGCAAATGGTAGTGGTATTGACACATTTGGCCTTTCTTATTGTCCTCTTATTAACGTTAAGTTTTAATTTGTGTTTGCTCCAGAATGCATTCGTATTGCCGCATTTAGCGGAATTAAACTTTTAGTAGTTCCTAAGGCTACCCAAACACCTTCTTTTTTTTTAGAACAAGCTCTTTTCAATGCCTCAGAAAATAGCTTGATAAAGTGATAGAACAATTTTTCTAGTTGTACCAGATTTGTAGGAGTAAAGGCTTCCTAAGGAGCTAGTTTTTAAGTTAAGTCTAGTGTACGAACACAAGTTTGATTTCCAAAGGTTTCTCAGAGGCTAAGATTTGAGTCCGGACCAGCGGATTGTGATGAGTCGTCTGTGATCAGAGAAGGAATTAATATTCCTATTACATCAAAAACTTTCAAGAATTTTGGCAACTTCGTTTCTACCAAAAAATATTGCCTTTTCATTGTCTTTTCTTGAGTGTGAGAAAATTCGTTTTCGTTTCTTAACCCTTTGACGACCACTGGGACACCGCTGACCCTTTTACTTTAGCATTTTTCCTTGAAAACTATGCAATCGAATTTTCTTTTACAAGATAACATTCAAAAGGGAATGAATGTGGCTTTCAAAAAGTTCTTAATTTTTCATGGTATATTCAACCTACCAACCTTTGCCTACCAGTCCACACCAAAGTCGAAAAATCTTTACTTTTTCTAGCCCTTCTTCTTTCCTTTGCTTTACCTGGAGGAGCCTCAGGTATTTTTATATTATTATTACTACATGTTACAAATGAAAATGATTGGATTGATGTGGAGCCCGAATCGCAAAATATTGAATTTACTGGTGAAGAGAAAATATCGATTGATTTACCACCAAATGCAAAGCCTGTGGATTATTTTATGCAGATATTTGATGAAGAGTTATTGAAGAAAATTGTTTTGTGGACAAATGCGCGTGCTAAATATATATCTCAAAATAAAAATCTAAGAGCAAAATCGAATCTTCTTAGATGGAAAGATGTGACCGTTGAGGACATAAAAAAGGTAATTGCTCTGTGTATAGCAAAGCCCCTTAATAAAAAACCGGAAATGAGACTGTTTTGGAGCAAAGATCCGCTGTATTTTCAAAATATTTTTGGTGCGACTATGAGTCGTATAAAGTTTGAAAATATACTTCGCTGCATATGCTTCTATTTCCCTGAACAATGTGATAGATCTAACCGTCTACACAAAATTGAGAATGTTGTTAATCATATTCTTCAAAATATAACCAGAATCTTCAGTCCCTCCCCAAAAATTTATCGTTGGACGAAGCTCTTCTTTTGTGGAGAGGAAGACTTGCATTTCGGCAGTATATTCCGAACAAAAGACATAAATACGGATTACGAACTTTGTAATCCAGATAGATTTTTAATAAATTTGCATATTTATACCGGAAAAAACACCGTTTACAATGAAAAAGGACATTCATTTGGAGTTGTTGCAGAGTTAATGAAAAATTATTTGCAAAAGGGACACACACTTTATATGGATAATTATTACAATAGTGTAGATCTGGCGGAATATTTATTGCGTAATAAAACAACAATGTGTGGAACTTTAAGATCAAATAGAAAACGCAATCCCTCATATGTCATTAAAAGAAAGCTCTCTAGAGGAACAACAGAATGGCGGCGTAACGCAAAAGACGTTATTGTTATAAAATGGAAAGACAAACGGGACGTACTTAGGATATCTACAAAGCATAATTCTGACATGATAACCACAATGTCAAAGAGAGGAGTAAGTAGACTCAAACCAAAAATGGTTGTTGACTACAATATAAATATGTCAGGTATCGATCGATCTGATCAAATGGTGTCGTACTATGCCTGCCCCAGGCGATCAATTCGCTGGTATATGAAGGTGTTTTTTCCCCTCATAGATTTATCACTTTGGAATGCCAGCTGGATATATAACAAATTAAATGTTGATAGCACCTTAACACTATTGTCTTTTAGAGAAAAGATAATAAAATCATATTTGGCTGAGACTCCAAGAAAAAATTCATCCCAGGAGGTAACATCCAGTACATCTACTGCTGGTCATTTTCCTGATATAAGCACTTCAAGAAAGCGATGCCGGCAGTGCAGTAAAAATAATAAGAGGACCGCAACAAAGTATATATGTGGAGTCTAAAGAGACAAAGAGGGTGAAGTAATCGGATTATGCCCATACCCATGCTTCAAATAATAAAATTTGAGAATATATAAAAATAACTTTTTTAAATTTCTGTTTTATTGTTAGAAATCAAACCAATTAGTGACTCACATATGTGACACCAAGTCTTCCCGAAACTCATGTTACTTATATGTGACTTTTATTTATTTCACAGACATGTGACACTTAGTTTATCTTAAGAAAATTGTTTTGAGAACTCATGTCACATATATGTGACACATTTTTTTTGTTCGTGAGTTTTTATTGAAGGCGTGAAAAATTGGTGAGTGGCGAACGTGTTAAGATTATTTTTAAGATGTAGATATATATGGATAAGATTATTTTTTCATCTTTCATTGGGTGTCAAACATTGGATGCCAAATATCAGATTTGCTGGGATTTTTTAATGAAATTTTTAACTATTTTGGGAATATCTCCTAAACCAGTAGTCATATAGAGATCAAGGTACCATCATTACAAAGGTTATTTTTTTTACTATTATTGTTAAGCTTAAAATATATTAAAAACAACCAGTTCTCATGAAGTAAATTAAAATTTAACCTTAAACTTTTCATTGGCGTACTGTCAACGAGAGAAAATAGTCGCATACATTTTTACCCTGGACGGCCACTGGGACATATATGTACTAATCTATCTTTTGCAATTTTACTTTGTCCTATGTTTAACTTTATCGAATATTTAAATTTTTTTTTTGATTTTTATAACCAATCCTTTATTTCTTCTCTTGCAGGACTATCCACCACAGCTGGACTTCAGCACACCACCATTGCCAATGGCTCACCTGCAGCCAGTATCGCAAGCCTCTATCATCAGTGGTGGTGCCAACATGAGTGGCGGTGGCACCTTGCGACGTGGCATCATGCGCGGTGTCATCGGTGTGCCACCGCCCGATGTGACGCACCACACCACCACAAACATGGCAGGCATGCAGCTGCTGCACGATCTGCACGCGGTTAATATATCGAATATTTCGAACACCTGCTCCATGGCACCCAATGGCAGCCTGCCGCCGAGTTCAACACCGAAACAGCCGCAAAGCATACTCAAGGATCCAAATCGCAACAAGCAGCAGCATCAGCAACAGCAACAACAACAACAGCAGCAGCATTTGCAGCAACAACAGCAGCTGCTCAATGCAAGTCTAGTGGGCGTGCCCACCTCTGGTCCAGGTAGTTTGCAAATTTTAAATATACCTAGCAATGCGCTGCTCATGACAACGAGTAGCAGCGACAGCTATGACCTAACGAATCCGCACAATAACCTCAGCACATTTGCAGCCGGTGGTGTTGGTGTAGCCACCATGGGGTACACCGATGCTGATGGCCATCTCGTATAGCTGTAGGAGTCCTCAGCAGATCCCACAGGGTATCGCTACTGAGGAAATGGCTATAAATGAGAAAACGTGAGAGAGAGGCGCTTGAGAAAACATTAAATGAACTAAAGAAAATATTAGAGAAAACTTAAAATTAATTACGAAAGAAGAAAGCTTACGTCTT
Source organism: Pherbina coryleti (assembly GCA_943735915.1). NCBI lineage: Eukaryota > Metazoa > Arthropoda > Insecta > Diptera > Sciomyzidae > Pherbina > Pherbina coryleti. The sequence continues at coordinate 174,112,359 of OX030950.1, forward strand.
CACGTACGCTGTCAGTAAGTAAAACGTAAGACGTTAGTTGACTTAAGTTGACGTAAGAAAGCTGTTTATGTAGCAAATTTGTTTGAAAATTTAATGCAACGAAGTTGTGCTTGCGTTACGTTGCACCAGAGCAGTGACGTAAGTACGCAAGAAATGTCTGATGTATAGACGCCACAACGTAGAGCAGCTTAAATAAAACTTTTGTTGATTTTTATGCAAATAAGTTACGTAATAAGTTTTTATTAATATTTTTTTGTACTTTCTTCTGCGCATTACGTTTTTTTATTTTCGTTTATTTTGTAAATACATTCTTAACGTAAGTAGTTAAGTAGATAATACAAGAAAAAAAACAAAAACAACAATTTCTATGCTAGTCGCTGCTTATCCAAAAACAAACGTAAAACAAAAACAAACAAAATATTACAAGAAAGGAAAATTTGTAAAGGAAAATCAAAGAAAAAACTTAAACAAGCGCAGAGTGGCGTAAATTAAAATTAAAACAAACAAAAACAAGCCTAACAAACAAAAAAACAAACAACAACAACAATAATATTAACAGCAAATATAACAACAACAACAATAACATCCAAAACAAACACAAGACTACGACGTAAAGCCTTCCGTGTGCGTAACGCATTTTAAACTTAGCATTGCGTAAAGCGTAACGCAAGAAAAACTTTTCTAATTGGATAACAACAAGCGTTGATCTCAAGCTTGCACAAAGTGTTTGGCGTGCCCGCCTGCTCGGGCCTCAGTCACTCGTTTCTGCTCTCATTATTCTACCCGGCCCCCTTTTTGCCTCGTCATCCTTTTTTTTCTGGCTTTGTTTTTTGCTGCCTTGAAATTAAATTGCTTTATATTGAGCATAGCACCCGCCGCACATAATGAGCCAGCTTTAGCGCTCGGCTCGTCTCAGCTTGTCTGCGCTTCGTTGCGTTTCAGTTCGTTTCACTTCTCTAGTTTTTGCCTTTTAACAGCTCCCTGGGGGCCGCTCACATTTGCTCGAAACTTTTATAATTTTTATTTTTTTTTTTTGCTTTTTTTTAATTCCTTGTTATTTTATCCTTACTAACAGCCAACCAGCCACTATTTTGTGTATGTTTGTGCGCGCTACAAGTTGATTCTTTGCGCCACGTTAAGCAGCTGAAATGGTCACGTGGCTCGCTACTATTGAGCGCAGCTGAGGCAGTTCTTCGATGCTAGAGTCAAGGCAAGAAACCAAGCACAAACACACGCAAACATACCCACGTTTATAAAAAAAAACACATTAAACCTTAACGTTGCTGAAGCATATAATTTATTTCAACCCTCTTGCGTAAATTAAACACCCGACGACTACATCACTTTTTCACCTCGACATATTGTTGTTGCTACGCTCTTAAACTGTTTTTGCTACTCGCCCCACTTTGCCCCATACTGACCCATTTTGCCCCCCCCCACTCTATTCCATTTTGCCCCCAACACCACTACATATGTTTTTGGCTCACCGCTCACAGCCAGCAAATGTTCACTTAAAATTAGCTTTTTATTAACAGTAAAAAGAAGTTGAGCAGCAGCAACAACAGCAGCAACAACAACGGCAAGTACAACAAAAAACAACAACTTCAAAACAGCGTAATTAATGCTGCAAAAACTACAACAACAATGAAAACTAACATGCTTTTCTGCACTCACAAGCCTCACTGAGCACTCAAGCAGCGTAAGTTTAAGCGTGCTTTGTGCTGATGGCCGTTGGAGCAATACTCATAAAGCTTTAAGAAAAATTATAAATAAAAAAAATTCAAAGTACCAAAAACTTTTTTAAATCTAATCTTCATTTCTTTCCACACTTTTTCAAATTATTAATTTTCAACACAATCTGCACTTTGAAGCTCGTAAAAGAAAAGCTTTCATAAAAAAAAAAAAAAGCTGCACTTTAAAGCAGCTAAGCATTAAGCCAAAAGTAAATTTAATCAACTTAACGTCAAATTCACAATGTTTGCTTTGAGTGAAATTGCATTTAACCCGTGCACTCATGCCTTGCCGTTTCTGACACACTTCTACACAAGCATGAATACTCAAGCATATTCTAGACTCTTACCTGTTGTTTCCTTCCTAAACCACTCTGGAACAACTTTGTAGAGGTTCCTTTGTTTGTTTGAACAAATGCAATTTTTAGCCCAATTGTTGTCGGTAACTGTCGGTTGTTGTTGTTTTTCATTATCAGCTCGTTTGTGCTGTTGAAGTTTTCACCGCGGCAGGTAACACTTCATTAGTTTTTGGAGTTATGCACAAAACTATAAGTTTACAAAGTTAGTTGAAGACGGTGCCGAAAGTAAGTAGAAAACTGGTTATTACCATCGTAGATGATTCAGTGTTGAGTGTGGCTATAACCAGTGTGGTAAACGCTGATGGCTTTTTAGTTGAGTTGATGTGAAGTTTTTCTTTGTTTTTGCGCGATTTTTGCAAATATTCTTTTGGAAACTTCAGAAGCCATTCGAATAATGCAAATCAAAACTAGTTCTTTTGTTTTTTTTTTTTTTTTTTTGGAGACAGGAATTTTTAACTTTTCTGACAAGAAAATATGAAAAAATCTTATCTATGCCAAAACAAACAAGCTATGTATATGTGCTGAAACTTTTTGCAGCTACTGTGCGTCAAGCTTTGCTCAGATTATGAAAATATTTAGACGTAGCTCTTATTCAACAGCATATCTTGTGATTTCATCAAAGAAATTTGAAATTTGAAAAATTTTTTTTGGGATTTTTGTGAAATTTTTGAAAATGGACCTAATTTCAAGCACCCTGTTTTATATGTAAAATCACTTCAATTTAGAAAATACTCACTATAACGTAACAAGTTTAGATTTAACCTTAACTTAAGCACAAATTTACACATAAACATATTTAGGCCCATATTTGACAGCGCTCTAAATATTCAGTCGCATAAAGGCAAATAATGTAGAAATTTGAGTAAAGCTCTGTTGAGGAGTGTTAATATAAGTCATTCAAAATTTTTTTTAACATTTCCAAAAGCATTTATTCCAAAATATGTTTGAAAAACTTTTGAAAAATTTTAATAATATTCAAATTAATATAGCGAAATACTAGAAAGATCCTGTATGTACAGTAGAGCAAGTCACATTTGCATGGATTTTGTTAAAGTATCTGGGATCCTCTGTGCCCCCCCCCCCTGAAAAACACGATGGTTGCAAATGAAGTACTTTTAAAAGTCCAAAAATTGTCAAAAATGCCCTGGTTCTGGTCGAAAATTCGGTTTTCGGAGAGTAATTTTAGATGAAATTTATTTACATTTTTCTAACACATTTCAAATTTAAAAAAAAAATATAAAAGTAACTACTTCCATGTTAAATCAGCTGAAGAATCTGATTCTGGACTTATATTTGATGTGCAATGAAGTCCGGTCCCAATAAACGCATTTTGAATCAACATTTTACAATTTTTTCTTATAATTTTTTATTCCTGTCTATCCTTTGCATTGATCTAGGACATTTTTTTCAAAATTAATTAATGCATTATTGCAGCCCATTTTATGGTATTAATAATTAAAAAAACAAAAAACTGGGAATGGGTGGATCCCCATTTTTGAATGAGATATGATATTTTTGGTAAAGTTATTTTTAAAGGATTTCATTTTAATCATTGTGAATATGAATTTTCTTTTGCTGCATGCATTCAGAAGTATTGAATTTTGTTGTAACCTTCGTGTTTTTCAGGGGGGGGACACGGAGGATTCCATACAAAGTAGCATTTGACTTGGTCTAATGTACAGTAGACCGTCTCGCCTTATAAGCAAAAAAAAAAATATAGCCACACACCAGGTAATCTAAAGCATAATTGAAAGAAAGTTTCGAAAAAAAAACAAATTTTTTGACCGAACGTAGGGGTCGCGCACCGATATATTTCTTTATAACTTCGGTATTTTTTGTCCGATCTTCAAGAATGATATGTCTATGTTTTTATCTTAGGTAGATCTAATCTTTGTCTCTAGGACTCATTGACCTCAGTTGACTTCTTATAGTACTGACCCACCAGACCTCAGTTTCTACCATCTTAAGGTACCATTTTGATTTCAGAAATGAAAAGCTCGTAAAAAATCATTAAGCTTTTGCAAAAGCTGTTTTTTCGCTGTTTTAACCAGAAGTATTTTTAAAAAATTTTTTTAATATTTTCGCAAAACGCAGGGAAAATTTCTTTAATTCTTGGTCATATCGTATTATTTTTTAAAATATGCACCGAAAACGTTCTTATTCGAATTATATTTGCAAAAAAATTTAAAAAAATAAAAACAATTGTCTGAACAAAAAAAACTTTTTTTGACCGAACGTAGGGGTTGCCCATTTACATTTTTCTTTCTAGCTTCGGAATTTATCATCCGATCTTTAAGAATGATATGTCGATATTTTAGTCTCTAAGAGACCTTCTTTTCTTCTTTTGAGGTCATTGACTTCAAATGACCCCTAGTAGTACTTACCTACAGGATCTCAGTTTTTACCTTCTTACAATTTTACAATTTTAATTTCAGCTCGTAAAAAATCATTGAACTCTTTTTTTTTTTTTTTTCGATTTTTCACGAAATTTCCAAAATGGTCAGAACTTCAAGGACCTTGCATTGAGTGAAAATCCTTTTCAAATATTGCCAAATTAGCCTTGACATCATTTGTTTCCATTCAACGCAAATTTAAGCTCAAGTTTGTTAAATTTATTCCCACCCTCAAAGCTTTCCACTCCATGCAAAATCACTAGACTCTAAAACTAAAATGATGCAAGAAATGAGTTCAAATCTCGCTTAAAAGTTATAAAACGGTTATAACTTCAAATATTCTTGTTATTTTCTCAAGTGCTTCCACTCTTTTGTCATATTCAAAAATATTTTCTTAGATATTTTTATACATTTTATATGTTTTCTCGTTAAGCATCCAATTTCATGAAATTGCACGCATTATTTTTGGTCATAAAATTATATGTGAGCTTTATACAGTTTTTATGTCGAATACCATAAACTTTTCAAATTATATACATTTATATTTTCGATTTTTTTTTCATACCGTAAACAGTGCTTTTGTGTGTTTAGTTTTTACTATTAATTCAACCAGAAGCTGTTAAAACTTCAGCAGCACATTTAAAATCATTAGCAATGAATAAAAGCGAAATGCAAAACGTGTGTGTGTGTTTGTTGTCTGGGTATTGTGGTATTATAGTACACACACATATATATATATATTATTTTACCAACTTAAGCCCATACACTCTCACACACACACACACACCATACTATTGATTGTTTTCAACGTCGCAATGTCTTCAAAAAGTCATCAGAGACAAACGAGTCGATTATTTCATTGCCACAAAAACAAAAACAAAAGCAAAGTAATTATGTGTGCGTATCTACCTACACACACATACACACACACACACACACACAGAAACAATAGACTTTTGGTAAGGCGTTAAATTAATTTACAGCAAATGTTGTTGTCATCCAACGCCATCAATAAAACACAAACAAGCAGTACGGTGCCATGAAGAAGTCCTTGTTTTCATCACCCTCAAAGTGGCAATAACTAAATTAAATGACAATTTTCAACACTGTTACACACACACACACACACCCACACGCGCATTGTCAAAAATACCTTTGCATACATATACACACAAAAACAAAAGCACCTTATTTGGCACACTCAGTAAATTTACAGAAAATCTAGATTGAGTTGAATTGAATTGAATTGAATTGAATTGAGCCAGCTGAGTGAGTACTAAGGAAACGGAAGTTCCGTTGCGTTATATTGTGTTTCCGCCAAAGGGTGCTGTATGTATTTTTATTTTAATGTTGACTGAAGCATGCTTGCGTGTGTGTATCACATAACTTAAAAGCAAATTGATGTTACCGTTCAGTGCCGTCATTCGAGCGCATATCCCGCAGAGCACGATACGTCGAAGTCTGGTTGGAATGAAGTGCTTGTTACATTATTTGTTGTATGATTGTGTGAAATAAGCTATTTTTTAATCGGTGTTAATATCGAGCGACGCTCATCATCGTTTAAAATGGTATTTGTTGAAGTTCACATTTGAGTTGAGAATATTTTTTTTTTTTTTTTCAGTTAATTAAGTGCATTGTCTTACTTGGGTGAGTTTAAGGATTTAAGCGATTTATGGAAATTCATGCGAAATGTTCGTTGTAAATTCCACGAAAAACTCTTAAGAGCGCTTAAGAAATCAATATTTACTTATTTTTAATCTTCTGTTAAAACTCTTATCTTATTAAGGGGTTTGAACACTTTAAAATTTTCAAAAATTCAAAAAATGTTTTCAATAAATCAAACCTTTGTATACTTAAGAATATGTATTTCAAGTTTCAAAAAAATATTCGAACCCTAAGCAATCAAAGAGTGCCAAATGCATACATAATGCCTCTAAAACTTTAAACGGCGTTTTCTCAAAATTACTTTTTTTATCCATGTTAACAGCATAACTGAAAAAGTTTTTGTCCGATCGACTTTATACCAACGGGATTTTGTAGAAACATCCTGTCTCTGTGGCACGACGCACAGTGCGCTTTTTTCGATTTTAGGATGACAAAAATTTTTTTTTAAATTTAACAAAAATATATTCTTTTTCGACAGATAATTGGTGACATATTACGGAAATGATATTATAAAATTGATGCTCTCTTCTGATATTTTTTTTGAAATTTGAAAATTTAAACTTTTTTCGAACAAAAAGAAGCTAAAAAAGTAAGGCAATTTGAAACATTTATTACTCAGAAGAATAAGCATATATTGAAATTTGGTTTTGTTTGTATTTTTTACTGACTTAATTGCCATTGAATTTGTAACAAACAAAAAAAAATATTAAAAAACAAAAATTAGAAAAAAAACGTGGAAGTATGCCTCTAAATTTATTAAGCAGTTTTTATTTTACTAAAATTTAGTGGAAAAAATCTAAAAAGTTCAACCTAATTACAATCGAATAATTATACTTTCATAAAATATAGTATATCTGCCTTATGTTTCTTAAAAAATTGACTGCGCAAAGTTGCGCATAAGAAAAAACACTTCATTTAAAAAAACGCTTAAAAACCAAGTTTTCCTCAAAACGCACTAATTTTTAAGACAACTTCTGTTATTGAACTAAAAGATGTTTGTGAAAGATGTCGTGTTTGTGTTAATTATCAAAGGTACTTAAAATTAGTAAAATATATTTTTGTTTTCCCCCGCGTATTGGCATGTTTCCGTCTGTCCGTCTGTTATGGCGATTAAAGATCTTATATTCAAGCGATCTTAATGAAATTCAAAATATAAGCTTTTATCAAAAAAATAAGTTGAGGTCGAGGTCGTAAGTCAGCCTATTTGGATGAAAACCACGCCTACCTCCCATATAAAATTACTATACAAAAATGACCAATGCATTCTTTTGGTCTTTCGCCATTACATGCCTGGATAAATTTCATGGAATGTTTGCTTCATATAGCTTATAAGATTGAAATAAAAAGTGGCATCCTAAAGGCGCGGATCACAAAGCTAGGGTTAATGCAAAAATTATGACAACAAAGCGAAAATTCAAATTTGAAATGGGGCTGTTGGTCAATATGCCAAAGCAAAAAAGTGGAAAATCTAATGAAATTCTACCGGAAAGTTTTTTAGGAACGGAGAAAAGACTTCTGAAATAACAAGCATAAGCTTTGAATTAATACAACGTTTTCACACAATTTTAGAGTGCTTAGGGTGTGGTTTACCCATTGATTCCAAGGCGTTTGAAATTTATGCCACTGAAACTATAAATGTCTACTTAGCTCACTACGCTTGGTATTACATGCCAGTCATAGTTCAGAAAGTAAAGATTACGGCTTATTTCATTACTTTTATAGTGATTTAATTTATAATTTATAGGCTCTCTGCCATGGTGAAAGAATAATATCTTCATGTATATTGCCTATTGGTCAGCTCACCCAAGAGGCTCAAGAAGCCAGAAATAAAGACAATAGACGCTTCAGTTATTTTTTTACAAAGTAAACATCAAGAACAGATACAAATGTTGACCTTATTCACAGGTTGCTGTTTACATCCGATCCATTTATAAATTCTTCAAGGCAACCCCTAAATATAAAAAATCAAATATAACTCCAAATGTTCTAGGTCTCTTAAAATCCTGAGTTATAGTTCTGATTCAAAATAAACAGAAAATAATACAATATCAAAACCTTTTTTAATCTTTTTTTTTTAAGCATGCATGAATGCACACAAGTAAATTAGCGAACATATGAAATATTATCAAAATAGTGCCTGAATGTCTGGTTGTGTGGGAGGAAAATCTAAAAGTTGTCCGATCTTAATTATTCTTGGCATGGTGTTTATTTTTTTGTTAAAAAAATTTATTTTATTTTTTAAGTTCACATATGAGCAAAATTGCTGAGATTTTTGCTGTTGAAAAAAGTCACTTCGTATGGGAGGTAGGCGTTGCAGTTGGCCTAAAATTCTTATTTTTTTTCAAGAAGTGTATTTTAACACAATAAACATTGGTGCGAAATTTTATTACTCTAGCGTTTATAGTTTTTGAAAAAAGTCGAAATGTCATCCTAAAATCGAAAAAAGCGCACTGTGTGAAGGTCGGGACGAATTTTGGGGAATCACCGCAACACTAGGCTGAAATACTGTGCTCTATTCAAATCGGGAATATATAATTCATACAGATGGTACCTTGGTATCCCAACGGCTCGTTTAAATACTTTTGAATGGTACCTTTGTGAGCGTTGCAGCGCGATATGTTTGAAATGGGAAATATAGGGAATTTCTCTGGATACACTTTTGACTAAGGTTATAAAGTCAATATCATTTAAAAGAGGTCCCAGTAGGTGGTATTCGCTTTGTACATCGAATCTAAGGTGAAGTACGTTGATCTCAACAGTTTTTCAGCTTAAATATCGACACGAGATTAATTTTTCTGAAAGAAAACAAGTTCAGGTCAAACGACGGTCGGTACAATTTGGCCAAATTCACTTTCTATACAAGGGTGTGAGGGTAGGGTGTAAGAGAAATTGATGGGCAGAAACTTATGCTCCTCCATCAGATGTTTGAAACCCTGTTAACAGTTTTTATTTAAACTCATTTATTTGTTCTCCACCCACAAAAGACAGTGAATATCCCATTTCACGCGGTTTCACCCATAACAGTTTTTAAGGTAATCATGAGGTAGGATCCCAAAAATGTTTGCTAAGTTTTTTTTTGTAAAAGTTACATTAAAAATTTTCACAAAATGGCTGAAAAAAAATAAATTTTGTTTTAAGTTACCTGTCATAGATCCAAAGAAGTCAAATAAGTCCCAATTTTACCTTAAAAACAATTGAATTAGTTTAAAAAAAAATAGTGAAAAAAATAATAGTAATTTTCCGCGGAAATAAATGTATTGAGGACCTAAGTAAAATATTATTTTGTATAAGATAGGTGAAACCAAAAATGTCGCAATGTAAAAGTCGCATCACAAAAGTCGCAATAAAAAGGTCGCAAAGAAAAAATCGCAAACAAATTCCCAACATAAACTTCACCACAAGAAAGTTTCAATGAAAATCGTTTTAAGAAATTTTTTATAAAATATATCGCATTATCATTCGTTACTTCGATATCAGTTTTTTATGTAACCTTCAAAGAACAACTTGAGTGCATTGATTCTTTGCCTCCGAAAAGGCGTTTTGGCACTCAGTCGATATCAGTTTTTTAGGTAATCATCAGAGAACAACTTGAGTGCATTCAAAAGGCGTTTTAAATGTCTCGTCAAGATACGATCTACGAAACTCTATCGAAACTCATTTATTTGTTCTCCACCCATTTGTTCTTCTCCCATAGTGAATATCCCATTTCACGCGGTTTCACCCATATGCAATAACACAAACCTGCAAATAAGACTCTTTTTATCCTTTCATTAATTTTCTAACTCATAAAATCAGCTCAAGTAGGGATTGAGATTTCCTTTTTACCGAACAAGACTCTGTTTTCTCCATCACGTCAGGATTTTTTGTATATTTACTATAAAAGATTTTTTTGGGCTACATTTGAGGTTACATGTAGGACACACAAAATTTTGTAAACTCTTTGGTGCCATTTGCAGCACTTCGTGCAACTCATCTCCATCACAATGAATGTTCAGCATTGATTTTCTTTTTCCTTGCAAGGAAATGGCTGTTCTAAAATAACTTGATAAATCTCTTTGTTGTTTTATAATGGCATAAGGTTCGGAATTTATCAAAATGGTCTTGACTTTGCAAAGATAAAATCTTAAATGAACATTCGATAACTCATTTACTTAAGGGCAAGAGAAGTAATAAATGATGCAATTGGTAGACAAGAGTTAAGAAAACTTTATGCGTTCTATACAAACCTCAAAAGAGGGCAAAAAAAAAAAAAAACAAAATTAATAAAAGGCAAAATATGTTACCTGAATTTATTTCTTTGTATGGAAGAACATTTTTAAAAATTTACCTATATATTGATTAAATTAAGCAAAAAGGGTCATTTAGGGTTGCCAAATGATACAGGATCAGAATTCAAATTATGGCTTCTGCAGCTTTTTCTGAGCTTTAAAAAGTAAATTTGAACACTTTCATAACAATTTCAATAAATTTATTTTTTATATAAAAATAATTGCTGTACACTAAGGGAAATAACGCATATTGACCTTATCCACGCCTGAGTATACATTTTATTTAAATATTTACATGGATAAATCAAATATTTTCCTTACAACTCGTTTTTTTCCCGTATTTACATTTTATTTATACCACACTTACACACATATTCTATACAGCTGAAATAGCCGACAAGCAGCAACAGCATCGCACTCTGTTCCTGCAGTTTATTTCTTGCAGTTGCAGGTTTCTTACAGTTCTCGTTTAGTTTTTGTTGCTAGGGTAATATAGCCGGGAAGTTTGGGCAAAATGATTTGTGAGCAGAGATAACAAGATGGGAAACTTCGATGTGAAAGGGATAGCACTATGCATGGTTTATGTCAAATTGAAGTCAATACAAACACAATATCATAGTTGTGTTCGTACGTTTTATTGACAAACTCACCCAGTTTGGGTGCTAGTTTGAGTTATTCAGCTGGTTTGGGTTCTCACCACTGTGTAAAATTTCACTGAGTTTAGAAAAACTTACCACGGTCTAAACATAAACAAATTAAGGGGTAACTCGCACTTGTAACTCTGAACTTCATCGATTTTTTTTTTTTTTGTTCTTGCATATTTTTGAAGTATAACTATCTGCGAAGTTATACGTCTCCGAAAAGGGTCGTATACCTCGTATTTCTGGCATTCATATAATGTTTGGAACTTTCAAAAATGAATTTTCGATACCTCTTATTGTTTAAATTTGTCAGTTTAACTCGAAGGTTCGACAACTCGATTGCAGCAACAGAGAGGTGCGCTATGAGAAAAAAATGAAAAGCAACAGGAAATTTATAAGAATCATCGTCGGTGGAAGAGCTAACATATGGGTTCTGAATAGATGGCTGCACGAATGTTAAAAAAAGTGTTTCCTTCGTGTAAATAGAAGTTGAAACTTAAAACGTAATTTTTCGAAATGGCATTTTTTAATCGGTCACAAAAACTACTCGAAAATTCTAAACCTATCTTTTCAAAATTTTGCAGACTCATTTGATAAAAAACGGCCATTTTATAGCCAAAAAAACAACAGTATTTTTAGTGAAAATCAAATCATTAACTATACTTTGCATACTTTTTAAATGATTCGATCAGACACTAGTTTATGTTGTCATTTGACTAAATCTATTCGCCTATTTCTCTTTCAGGTGATCCGGTCCACCACAATGTTCGTCACCGCAAAATGCAAAAATTAACGTCATTTGTTACAAGACCATACAATATTTTTCAATAAAAAATATAACTGAAAGTGTTCAATGTATGTCTTTTAAAATGATATAATGATCGTTTAAAAAATTTTAGAAGTTTTCGTATTCATGAAAAACCCTTATTTTTTGCACTGCGCACTAAGGGTAGCGCCTTAAGTAAATAAAGCCACCTGCTGGTTCAAATATACGCTGGTTGTTGTATAATCCGTGAAGAAACTCAACATGCATTGAAGGTTCGTGTACGGTATAAGGATCAGAGTTGCTTTTTTAATTTTCAAGGCATTTTCATTGGTAATATTAAGTTAATATGTTATCAGTTCAGAGATTTCGCATGCATAATTTAAGTTTCTGCCTTTTTTATATTAATTTTGTGTCCATATTCAATGTCTATTTATTTATGCTTCGAAAATAAAACAATAGCTGCGTTCGATTCGCCAGTGCTCAACTCAATAACGAAAAAAACGGCTACTCACTTAGCTGTTACTAACTGAATAGTTGGCAACACTTTTGTTTTGACAGATCACAAGAAGTCTGTCAATAAATTAAATTGAAAACAAAGAAACTGCTTAAGGAGGGAGATACCCCTAGACAGGGTGAAATTAGTTTTGTTTAATAATTTTTTTTTTAATTTGATAACATAATTGAATAATTTTTTTATTTTCCTGTATTTTTAGTAAATGGTGGGTCTGCAGAGTATCTGCTGTAACTGTCAAAATGTTCCCACTTATATGAAATAAAAGAGGTTTTTTTTCTTCGAGTACTGATATTTTGAAGGGAAGGATAAACCTGTAATATAATAAAAAAAAGTTAAAAATTAAAATTTATATCGACTTTTTTTTAACAGTTTTGACTCCAAAAAAATCATTTATTCACACGATATCCTTCAACTTGTAGGTACATCCTTCTGGAAGGTACGTCCGAGCTTTACGAGCTGCTTTTTTCTTGGAGAGACTCTTTCGGTTCTGTTTCGCTACACGTGCCTCCTTATCAGTATTTTCGGCGAAAACTTTGCGATAGATGTCAATAATTATACCCACTTCGTTTAAAAGCTTCAGAATGGAGGTGTAGTCTTCACTAAATATTCCAGCAGTAAAGTTAGCTGAAATTTTCAAACCCAGGCCTCTCGATCCTGACTCACCAAAACTTATTTTGTGCTTGCATACAGAAAAATTAAAAATTTTGTAGTGTAGTAAAAACTTCGAAGATTTCAATAATGCTGTAGCCATGCAAAGGATTTGTGCGATTATGGTCACTACAAGAAGTTTATAATTTTTTTTTAACCGTATTCACGTCACGCTGTGTCTTTGGGTCACTATGCAAATTCAAACCAATATAAATGACTTAAAACTTGTTTTAAAGAAAAATTCGAAAAACATTTGAAATTTTTCCGAAACTATGAGGTATCTCCCCCCTTAAAGGAAAATAATTTTGTTTTTGTACTCACATCACGTTTTGACAGAATCTATTACATTTTACTTATTCCGTACACAAACCAACTAAAAAATAAGAACTTGGCAACGCAACTTTACTCAACTGATAATTGACCTACTCTATACTCAACTAGCTGTAGACTTTGTTGTTGTTTTCACATACAAATTTTGAAATAAGCGACATGAATTGAGTATAGGCTGGCGAATCGAACGCAGCTAATATTATTGCTAACTTAAAGCAGCTGTTAGTCGAAACAACAACAGTTGACAATCTTGAGGTGAACTAACAACATACACTATACGTGAGTGCATAAAAAATGAGAAGAACAAGAACCATTTTGGCGCAAAATCAACAAAAATGACAGTCGAATCGAAGTTTCCCATCTTGTTATCTCTGTTTGTGAGTGCGATGGGTGGTCGCTTGATGAAATGATGTAGGGTGGAGTGACAACACGATATTTTCTGACGGATGTTTTGCACCGGTTATCATTTACCTGCATATTTTGCGTCTTGTTTTCTATCTTACTTTTTCTTTCTCTAGTTTATACTAATTTTGACACTACATGCCATAATATTGCACCAACTGTCAAAAGTAGTATAAATTAAAGAACGAAAAAAGTAAAAAGGAGAATAATAATATAGGCAAATGACATTTGATGGACGCAGCTCGTGAGAAAATAGCCAATTGTCAAGGCGACCTTGTATCATGGTTGGTGCAATATGAAGAAAATAATACTATAGAAACCATTAATTACATATTGAATTTAAATATGTTGTTTTTCAAATTCAATATTTTTATATAAATTTTCTTTAAATTCGATAGTTTTATTTTCAAATATTAAATATTTGAAAGATATATTAAAAAATTCGTGCATAATTTTAATATACACTGCCGGTCAAAAGTTTGGAAACCCTAAATAAAAAAGAAACTTTTTATGTTTGACGCCTTTTTGAGCAGACTAAAAGTGTAATTTGGATATCTTCTGAATGATTTACATTAATTTTGTATAAATAAAATAAGTTTTATAGACCATTTGTATGATATGATATAACGAAGATGATTTATGTGAATTTGAACATACAAAGTATTGCATGTTTTGTGTCCATTCACACTTGTCATAGATGTAACTATAGTTGTAATCGCGTGTGAATGAATGAGAATGAGAACAAGGAGTTGGCTTGTAACGGAAATTCAGCCATTTGACACTTGTTTCGAAATTGTTCATTCCAATTTCATAACGTGTTAGATATTGTATATCCAACGACATTTCATAAGTACAAGCCGATCAAAATGGCAAAAAAAAGACAATTGTTCATTGAGAAATGATCTAACGTAGTTGTTTTACATAAAACAGGCAAAACTTTTAATGAAATCACAAAAATATTAAAAATTTCCAAAGGAACCGTTTCCAAAACAATGAAAAGATACCGTGAAACAGGCACAAACGTCAAAAAGAGGCGATTACAAAATAATCACCATCAGCAATGCAAATCGTTTTGAAACTGCCCCAAAAATCAGAGCCACAATCAATAAACGTTTATCTTCACCAATTTCGGTATCAACAGTCCAACGTAGATTGCGAGAAAAAGGATTGCTCGGGAGAGTGGCTGCAAAAAAACAACTTTTGCGACCACAAAACTAGAAGAAAAGACTGGAATTCGCCATGCAACATAAAGACTGGACTATTGATCAATGGAAATCGGTATTATGGTCAGATGAATCAAATTTGAAATTTTCGGATCACATCGTAGACAATATGTTCGCCGTAAAACAAATGAAAAATACAAATCGAAGTGCATTGTATGGGGGTGTTTAAGTTACGAGGGAGTTGGTGAACTCGTTCAAATTGATGGCATTATGAAAAAGTAAGACTATCATCGTATACGCTGTACAGCGCAATACCATCTGAAATTGGCCTTATCGGTTATGGATTCATCTTTCAACAAGACAATGACCCCAAGCACACTTCAAAGTAGTGTTCTACATATTTGGAACCAAAATAAGAAGAAGGAGTGCTGCAGAAAATGGTTTGGCCTCCGTAATCTCCAGATGCAAATCCTATCGAATTGCTGTGGGAAGAAATGGACCGTCAAGTGAGAGATTTGAAACCAACTAGCCAAATTTTCATGTGAAATTATTTGAACGAGGTTTGGAACAACTTTCAAATACAAAAACTTCAAAATCTTGTCAATAGAATGCCCAGAATCTGCTGCTATAATAAAATCAAAAGGTGGTTATTTCGACGAAAAAAAGCTGACCTGATTACATTGAATTTTACATCTATAAAATATATTATATTTTTACAAAATTAATTTAAACCGTTCAGAAGATATCCAAATTACACTTTGTGTATGTAGAAATACAGTACACTCTCACAAATTCGAATTGTCCAGAAATTAGAACCTGCTATTTCAATATTTAACGCTCTGAAATTAGAACCTGGTACTAATTTCTGAACGTTTCTTTATTTATTAAATTCATAAGTGATCTTTGCTCATTGATATAAATATAAAAAGGTGAATTATATGAGTTTTATGTTTATAAAAAACATTAAATATTAATAAATAAAAATTATTTTGTCTTAACATACATTTTTTTGAATCAGTTTCATTCTTTTCTTTTAAATTTCTGTGAAAAAAGAAAACGTCCAGAAATTAGAACCAGGTTCTAAGTTTATTTTTTATGAAGGGTTTCCAAACTTTTGACCGGCAGTGTATTTTTTATTAATTCTGTTTAAATATTTAAATATATTATTTAGTTAAAAAAGTATTTAAATAAATTTTAAATATTTACGTAGTCGATTTAAGCAAATGCGTTATTGGTGCAAAAACGACTCGCTTTTTGGATAAATGAAATATTTTTTTCTCTTAGTGTAGAAAACAATTTTACAAAATGTACCTTCATGTATATGTAGCATCATTTCATAAAGACTGTCATTTTACAAGTTATTCTGCCATTAAGCTCTTCTTAAACTAGGAAGCTTCAAAGCGACCAAACCTTGACTTAAAATTTAATCATTGTAATGAAGAAATTTTTTTTTTACCCCAACAATTTGCATGCATTGTTGTAGTGTGTGTGTGTGCTTTCTCTTGTCTTCATCTCTGGTAGCCTTTACAAAAGTTATCCACTCCTTTGTAACGCAGCAAATAGCAAACTGTTGAGCTTGATTGTCCGCTGCTTTGCTTTTGCTATTGCACGTCAACGGCAAACTTCACGCCAGCTGCGACGACACTCAGTGAATCAAGTATTTAGCAGAAATAGATAATAATTTCAACAAAAGATTGTTACGAAGTAGCATTTAAGCCAGGCGAACAACTCTTCTTTAAGGATTGGCTGACAGACCGACCGACCTTCACAAGCGTGCAGGACGTCAAACACACAAAACCTAAGCATAGCAAGTCAAGCATTTTGTAGATAATAAACCCGGATGGATTAGCAAGTTGCTGCAAAAGTGTGCATGCATATAAATATCAGTGGATACGTAAGTATGTGTGTGCTTGTGTTTGTGTATGTGTGAATTTGGTCCTGTATCTTTGGCATGTGTAAATTCTATAGCAATTAACACTGAGCTACTGCTTCTTTGAGCTCTGCTGGTTTAACTTAATAAGAATTCGATGATGTTGACAAGACAGCAGCCAGTTCACCCCATGCTTTTGAAGCACAAAAACTGGTAAGGAAAAAAGAAAACTCCTCAACTAAATATATTGGCTCTGTACAAACACAATAATACTTGCATAGCTTTGTATATTTGCATTTTTGCTGCTTGCTCTTAAGCTGTATGGTAGACAAATTTGTTAAAATAAAATCACTATTGTGCTATTGTGGCGTCCGTGGCGTAGTTGGTTAAAGTGCGTGGCCGCTATGTCAACGAACTTTGGAGACCCAGGTTCGAATCCCAGCAGCGACAGAAAATTTTTTGAATTAAAATAATTTTTCTGTACGGCCGCCACCTCTCTGCAGACAATGGCAAACCTCAGAGAGTAATAAAAATGCCATGTAAAGCTTCTTGAGAATAAGAACATTTCGTTCATCGCCGTTCGGAGTCGGCGTTAAGCATGTAGGTCCATTTCTCGGTCAATTGTGTACAAACTTAATAACACGCACAAACACAATTGATCATAAGAAGCTAGGTCAAAGTCCTTTCAAGGGCTGAAATGGCCAGTTATTTATTTATTTTTTTTTTTTATTGTGCTGCTTGTTCTTGCATTTTTGTTGTTTTCAAGGGTGTCCAAAGTGGGTTGTAAGGGGGCACTTGCCCCCCTTGACTGGAAAAATTGTATATATTCTTATTTCCTATATGTATATGTTACATTTTCATATCATTTTCAATAACGTGCACACCAATGCATGCCTTTGCCACCCCCCCTTGAAAAATTCCTGCGGACGCCTATGGTTTTTGCTATAAAGACTGCAACAACTACAACGAAATTCTTTATTAACTTTTTCAGCTATTTTTTTTTATTTATGTCAGGACATTCAGAAACATTGGCATTAAAGTCCCAACTGGTGCAATGCTACAGCTTATATGCAAGAATTTGTTTGTGTGTGTAAATTTTGTGTGTAGTTCTGTGTGTGTGTGGTGACACACAGCACAATTGTGTGGCTCTATTGAAGTTTTGCAATTTTACCAACAGGACCCCAATCAACAAACACCGCCCACTCTCTCTCTCTCTCTCACTCTTGCTCTTGCACCAACCTGTCCTGCTAAGCTCCGTTCCGCTTTGCTGCTTAAGACTTAAGTGTCCTTACTCGTAATTAAAAATCAAAAACTTGACTGCATGCACGCACATCCTCCTTCAGCCAACTGCCATCACCCATCAATTTAATCACTTTCAACTTTTTTGCACCAACTCTTTTACTGCATATTGCCATTTTATTCACTTCAACTCTTTTTGTACAGCTCTCTCTCTCTCTCCATCTCTTTCTCTCTCTCTCAGTATTCCACAATAGATAAATTTTGTATTTCAATACTTCATTCCATTTTTTTTGTCTTTGTTTATATTTTGGGTCCAAAATATTTACAATTTATTGCATTTAGAGCTGTAAATATTGAAACCTAGCTAGGTGCACCAAAGAGAACCACGATGTGGTCTGCTTGGATTTTGAATTTCGATCCAATTGAATTGGTTTTTTGCTTTTTGTGGTTTTCCTAACTGCCTTTATTCAAATTTATGTGCTGTTAAGTTCATCGGTTTTTATTGTTTTTTTTTTTTCATTATTAAATCTTTACTTCATGCCACTGTGCCGACCAGAGTCTTAATTCATCTTGAATTATTGAAGATGGAACATTGATCTCTGGTATTTTAATTTTCAATATTTTTGAATATTTTTAACAGAAAATCTTCAGAATGAGTTATAGTCTGTAACTGTAAAGAAGTCTAATGAACACCAAAATAAGTAAATTAAGGTAGAAGATGACTGTGGCCAAAATAATAGGGATGGATGGTCAATTTCAAATAAGATATGTAAGATGGAGATTTTTTTTTTTCAAACACTAAACCTAGCAACTATTTTTTAATTCAAGATATATGAATCTATTTATATATCTTTATATATCTACTATCACGACTTTCATTTTAAAACCAAAAAAAAAAAAAAAAAAACAAAAAAAAAACCTGGCATGGAATCAAAAATAAAAACTTTTTAAATCATTTTTGTTCATTTATGCATATTTGTTCATTTATGCAGTTCTGTTCATTCCTTCTTTTTTGTTCCTTCATTTTTGTTCGTTCATTTTTGTTCGTTCATTTTTGTTCGTTCATTTTTGTTGGTTCATTATCAGAATGAAGTGATCTTTCACACTTTGGTTTTCCCCCTATAAAGGCTACCTCAATGAAAATTCAAAATAATGGCTTTGGGATAGATTTTTGATAAAAACAAAACTTACAAACTTACAAACAGAAACCACTTAAAGAGATGCTTCCATTTTGAACGTGTCAAAATTTGAACGAAGCTATCCATTTTGTCCTTAAGAAACTGAAGTTTAAAATAGTACACTTAAAATGGAGATTTCGTTAAATTTTAATTTTGTCTAATGTCTGGATTCTGCTTTTATTCTGAAATAGAATATCATTCAAATGTCCTCCACTGGAATTTTTGCAGTACTCAATCCATTTGGGGTAATTTTCGATGATTTTTGTGCACAACTCGGGCACTAGCTCGGCCATGACTTGACGCATTTTGGTTTTAAATTGCTCAAGAGTTTGAGGTTTATTCATGTAGATACGATGTTTTGCGTAGCCCCACAAAAAATAAAAGTCCAGAGGCGTCAAATCGCATGATTTCGAGATCCAATTAACGTCACCAAATCTTGAAGTAAGTCTTTCTGAAAATTTCTGTTGCAACAAAGCCCTAATTGGTGCTGTTGTTGGACTTTTTGCTCCCTTTTGTTGAAACCACATACCGCCCAGATCCATATCTTCAATTTAGGCAAAAAAAAAAAAAAAAAACATTGGTTGAGATACGGCCATAGCGCTCAAAATTGACTGTAACGGTTGCTTTTTGATCGTTTTCAAAAATATACGGACTAATGACACCACTAGACCATAAGGGACACCAGACAGTCACTTTTTGCGTATACAATGGATTCTCCACAATCGCTTGGAGATTTTCAGAGTCCCATATATGGGACTTTTGCTTATTCACTCATCCACTTAGCGCGAAATGGGCCTCAATGTTGAATAAAATTTGCTATACCGCTGAACTCTTGCCGAAATTTTCGGTTGACGACCACTTCTAGGTTTACTAGCTAACGATTTTGACACGTAATAGTTTTTTATTATTATTTCCACTGTTGACGTTGCACGACCAATTGTTTTTGCAATAGAGTTCAAAGAATTTCCCTCTTTTTTTAATCTAATTATTTGCTCTCATATTTCAAGGCAAACTTCCTTCGTTTTTCAGCTCATTTTCAATAAAAAATATTTTATACTGATGACCACGTACTTCTTTTGTCAAAACTCAAATGAGGACTGAAGCAGAATCAAATTCGGTTGGTTTTTTTTTTTATATCCAGCGAAATATGAAAAAATAGCGCTATTTCGTTTGCATCGTACGTTTACTGATCTGTGCTGCAATATGCGTTTCATTTGCTTGTACAAAACAAACGCGAAATTAACGGGAGCATTTTTTGTTTGTTTGAACAGATGTGTAAATGCGCACTTGTAAATGCGTGGTTTTCTTAGACTAGAAATCTATAGTTTGCTTAAAATTCCATATTTAGGGTTGTACGTATAGTTTCTGTGTGACTGTACATCAAATCTGAAACTACTAACATGAACTAAACATAAGTTATGACATAAAAGTCAATGAAGTTTTCATAGAACTTTATATAACGATTGAAAATTTTAAAGTCAAATTTCTTAAAACATTGATATTGGACTTAATCTGTTATTTTTTACGAACATGGAATTATCTTTAGAAGCGCTT
The DNA here is from genome assembly GCA_943735915.1 of Pherbina coryleti. Classification (NCBI taxonomy): domain Eukaryota; kingdom Metazoa; phylum Arthropoda; class Insecta; order Diptera; family Sciomyzidae; genus Pherbina; species Pherbina coryleti. The sequence continues at coordinate 174,133,079 of OX030950.1, forward strand.
TGAACAACAAATTTTTTTTCGGCTACCCTAAGTTTTTATTTTTGTTTGAACACCCTTTGAAATTTTAGTCCATTTAAAAATTTCACTAAAATAATAAAGTTGCCCTCTCTATTAAAAGATTGTTATGATTTTTTTTCTCTCTACTCTCCTTAATTGTTCATTTTGCCAATTATAACTTTTTGTTGCACTATATTTTTGGCAAAAATTTCCCTTAGTTTCATTCCAAATCGAATTACTACAGAAAAAAGTAAGGATTTGTTCGACAATTCTTTGCAATAACTAGCAATAGTGAGTGAAATAGTGGGAGGCAAAAAAACGAAACAAAACAAAAACTGGCAGCAACAATTGAAGCATTAAATCTGCAATTTTTATTCCCAAAGCAGTAATTTTCGGACAACATATGTTGTCGGTTGGTAATGTGTGAGCTTGTGTGCATCAAGAGCTGCACGTTTGTATATTTATGTACGTGTGAGTGTTCTACTGACTGACTAATCGCCTGACTGTGTGTCTTTGGGTTGAGCATTGTGAATATGGAGTGCAATGAAAAGCACACAGCTATGAATATGTTTATTGATGTATGTGTGTGTGTGTATGTGTGTTAGTAACTATAAAGATATTAACATATTTATTTATATATTTATAAATAAATGTTTGATTTATTTTTGTTAGTGTCCGTTCCACTAAGAGCAGGTTTGTGTTGAGCTTTTGCTTTGCAGTAAGGCTAGTTGCTCCCAGGATATCAGCCTACTTAGGTAATTAAAATGCTATCGCATTCCTTGTGACATGCCTTTGTGTGTGTGTGTGTGTGTTTGAATGTGTGTATCTGTTTATATATTCTTTGCTTTTATACGCTTGTTTGCTTCACATTTAAAAGTTTGCCAAAGATCAAAGCTCGTTTTGTTGCTTGCTTTTAGTTTTACTTTCAATTTGTTGTTGTTTTTGTTTTTTTCCCCTTTTTGTTTTGGTTTTTATTGTGGTTGCGTACAATTAAGCCAGCTCTGCCAATCAAGCATAAAGTACAAACTTAAACAAGCTGCTGGTTGTTTGAGGATTTTCTCTTTGGTCGTTCCTAATGCCTCTTCTTCTTATTCTTATTCTTCTTCTCCCTATTTTGATGCTTTGTTGGAATCTGCCGCCTTTTTTGCTACCCGTAGCTTTATTTCGAGTCTTTATTTGGTAGAATTTAAATTTGCTTTTTTATTGTCTTTTGCCGTCTTTATTTACTCAAACAAACATACAGACACACATTTGCAGCATATGTGGAAGCAAGTGTTTTCCTTTTATTTATTTTTTTTTTCTTTTTGTCTTTTTTCCCTTACAATTTTTAATTATTTCTTTATATTTATTCACCATGCCAAGCAGCTGTAGCGGCACATAAACTGAAAGTTTTAAATATTCATTTAAATGTAATTAACACGCACACATACTCATGCATACTGAGTGAGCCAAGCTAAGCAACAAATACCACATACTCACTTGTCACACACATAAACTCACACACATACTCCCATACACACACTTGAAAAGCATGGCAGACAAACGTTAGCATTTCCTACAGCAAGCTTTCATCTTCTTAAGCTTTTTCCATAAAGACAGAGCAGATTGCTTTGCTCTGCATTGCTTTGCTTGGATTGTCGGATGGGCCGACTTGATTCCGGCACCGTTTGAGCGCATTGGCTGTCCCACACACACCGCCTGTGACTGCCTGCTGTTGAGATTTCCACTTGTGGATAACGGTATTATCGCAAATGGATTACTCCATTTTCATTCAAGACAAACTCAACACAGGCACACCTACAGACACACACACACACACACACACTCCCATATACTCACACAACTTCACTTCAGCAGCTCTTTATGGCGGCATGTCGTACACTTGCAGCATATTTGAAACTGTTTAAAGCAACTTCCGGTTGCAATCAAGTCGGCACAGCTGCTTCTGCTGCTTACTACAACTTGCTAGCTGCACTACTTTAACGCTTTAAATACATCTGCTTGTGCCTAGCCATATTTTTTTACACTTCATGCCACCCTTGCTGCTGCTGCCACGCCTCGCTTTTCATTTGCCATGCTTTGTGCAGTAATTAAAAATGAAATTAAATTCGCAATAGGTGGAAGAGAAAGAGCAAGAGCAAGAACGAGAGCGTAAAAGCGAATATTATATGACTGAGTATGAGATAAACAGCGCTGTAATAGATGCTATATACACACACACACACACACATACGCACTCGCATACACACAGACGCTCAAAAGAAGCGCACAAAAACGATTTCCGCTATTGAATAATTGTGATTAAGATTGTGTGCGTTTAATGTTAAATGAGCAGGAAAATAAGAAACCATTGAGAAGATAATGAAAAGATCAGCATAAAAAAATATTAATGGGCGTGTGTGCTGGTGTTTGTATGAGTGTGTTGATGTGCGAGAGGTGTCGCAAGCGGCTTTCGTTACACACGAAATAGGCTTAGAAAATAATACTTTAAAACAATTGCAAGGTATTTAAAATATATGCGATAAGACGTTAATTATTAAAAGTTGACTAGAAGACACAAACACACACACCCAGACAAATGTTATGACTTAATAAATTTTGTAAATAGTAGCTTAGTTTAAAAAAAAAAAGTAAAACAAAACGGAAGTGAAGACATTATCTAGATGCTAAGTAAAAAATTTAACATATGAAAAATAGATACTTAATTATTATTAAATAGTTATTAAAAACAACAACAAAAACTTCCAAATTTAAAAACAAAAATAAATTTATTAAACAAAAAAAAAAATAAAAAAAGTTGAAAGAATAAATTAACACAATAAACAGAAAACTTTTATGGTTATTAAAAAAAAAAAAAAAATCTAAAAACACAAAATAAAAAGGATATAAATTAAAGAAAATTCAAATTAAAAACAAAAACCATTCAAATCAATTATAACAAAAATTAATTAAAACTAATAAAAACAACTCAAAAAATTAAGACTTTAAAAAAAAATTTAATTAACCTAACAACTCTAATACAAAAGTAAAACAAATTTTAAATAAAAAGTATATAATAAAAAAATAATGACAAAACTATTAAAAAAAAACTATAAAAAAAAATTATTATTTCTTATTATTTTAAAATAAATATTATGTATTAAAATAATAAAAAAAACTAAATTAATTTAAAAAAAAATTATAACAAAATACAACCAAACATAAACCAACTTAAATAATAAAATATATAAATTGTAATATTAACATAAATGAAAAACATATTTAAATTTCACATAAAAAATTTTAATAAAATTTCTAAATAATAAATAAAAAAAAACAAATACACAAAAGATAATAAATTATAAAAACTAAGGAGGCATTTCCTTTCGAAACTTTTTAAGAAAATTCATTCACTTTCGGATTTATTCGAAAGTCTTTTTTGAACATTTAAAAAACAATACAAGCAAAGGATTCAAGATTTAAAAAACAAAAAAAAATTTTTTAAAAATTTAAAAAAAAAATATGTCCGTTTTACCATTTTTGTAAAATCTTTACTAAGAAACAAACTTCTGTTGCTTGATATTGCTCCCTAGTCCTCGAGTTCTACGTGAACAACTTGTTAACACATTTAGCTTGACCCAAAGTGTGTGAAATGGTGTCATTGAAGATTTGCCGGGAAACACGCTCACAGGGAGGTTGTTCCATAATTTTCACGGTAATGCGAGGGATAATAGAGATGGGCTTAGTTAGCTGCCCAAGTGAACCTGGGAAACACACAAGCTGCTCGCGCCTGTTCATGTATCTCCTTTGAACACTTTCCATGTAGGTATCTATACACAAGGCTAATGCCATGTCTACACAGAGAGTTTAGTTTGAGTTTCCAGTACAAAGTTGAGTTTTGCCAATGAACGCCAAATAAACTCTTGAACTCTCTAGTACAATATTGCAGGATGAAACTCAACTAAACTTAACTTTAATTCTGTGTTTATCAAAACTCAATTTGAGAAAGGCCTAAAAGTATGCTTATGTTCTTATAAAAAGGCACGTTCAGATGCAACTTTTTTGATGACAAGGTACGTTGAATAATTTTGTGGTGAGAAATGTCAAAAACAGCTGTTCTAAAATTGTGCAATTTGCTATTTGCAAAAAAATGAAGAAAAAAAGCAAAAAAAGAACTTGGGCAAGTGTTGAAGATGAGATCTTCATATCAGTATGGGCCGATCAAATTTCCGATTTGCGCAGCGCAAGAACAGCTATGTTTAAACTCAAACTAAACTCAAAATAATCTCTCTGGGCCTTACCAATAGTTTGCTACTTTCATAGAAAGTGTCGACATATCCGATTAAAGCTTATACTTTAAAAAATTTCATACCAATGAACGAACCTCCGCTGGTTCTTTTGTTTTGCTGGGATAAACTCAGGGGGTCTCCAAGGTTCTTACAAGAAATTACTCACTGTTGTTTTCTTTAACAAATGTTCTTTTATTTAAATTTGGCCTTTATCTTTAATACAATTTGAAATATCTGAATTTATATATTTATTTTTTTTTTATTTTGTGGGCCTTTTCACTTCCGGGTGGGCCTACAAGCCCCAGCACTTTTACTCGATGAAAAAAATAAAAACACGTGGGCTTACAAGCCACGGACAATGTTCTGGTTTGAGCAGGCGGGCATACAAGCCACGGACGCTGCTAAAAAAAACGTGTGAAGACAGTTGGGCCTAGAAGCCACCGAATCTGTCTACTGCTACTGCAGAGAGGCCTACAAGCCACCGACGCTGCTTGTTGTTGTTTGATTGCAGGTGGGTCTACAAGCCAACGACTCTGCTTTTTTTCCGTTGGGTAGACAAGTGGGCCTTCAAGCCACCGAAATGTCTACCGATTCCTTGCAGGTGGGCATACAAGCCAACGACTCTACTTTTAACAAAAAAAAAATATCTCAATTCTCACAATTCTCACCTCCTGCCTTTGCAACTTTCCACTGTTGCTTTTCTTCGGTCGGCGTATTTTGCTAAAATACTTTTCGATCCTACTGCTGCACTGCTTCACTGTGTTATTATTTACTTTGATAACTTGGATTTCACTTTTTCACTCTGCGCACTTTAAATGTACAACACATTCTGTCTTCTGTTTTCGATTGCGGCCTATTTACATATATAATCGTTCTCTTGTTGTTTGTGACAAACAAGGTACCGCAATCGAAAGTTCTGGGCTTATTTTTCCCATAACCAAAGTCCCGTACGGTGCGGCTTTGTTGTTGCCTTCCTCCAGAACTTTTAAAATTTTCGCCCAACAATTTACCTTCTATTGCTTCCTTATGTGATCCGTTACTCGACTCTGCGCAAGATCACGCCAGCTTTGCGCATGTGTTTGCGCACGTTTTGCAAGTCTCCAACTTTTTTTTTATATGCTTTCCTTTTCTCGCTCTTTGTTTCTAATAGAAAAGTGTATGGGTGTTAATTTTTGTATTCATGTGCTTCATTTATTTATTATATTCAGTGTTTATGTGTGTGTGTGTGTGTAAACGGTAAAATGAAACTACCCAGTGGCGAATGGATCGATCCGTCTTAGACGACGGATCGCTCCATTTTCATTGCTGTTGTCGAAGACATTTTCGAACAAATTAGCAAAACGACTTGCAAGACTATACTTCGCCATGTCTCCAACGACAGAAGGGATCCACATACTGCAGAACGTACGCGTTCGTTCAAAACCAGCTCTGCTTACATGTGTTCGCTCTAAATTTGTGCCTCTTCACGCTCTCGTTGCTTTATGCTCATGTTGCTCTTCTACTCTCTGTGCTCTATTTCTCTATTTCTCCTCTTTCCCCTCTCCTTGATCTTTCAGCTTTCTTATTCATGGCTTGAATCGAAATAAAAAAATTAACGGCATTTTAGCTTATAGCCAACAATTTATTTTAAAATATTTATACAATACAAAAATGTTAAAATTAATAAAAATGTTCCCTTGAATTGTAACATCTGCGACTGCTGTAACTACCGCCACTGTCATTGATAACGCTGCTGCCATTATTGCTTTTTGTACCACACACTGTTTTCTTGATTTTATTCGAATATTTAAAGTATTCTTTTTTTCTTTTTATTAATTAAATACTTCACTTTTTGTTTTTCTGGCTCATTTTAATTTTTTTTCTTTTAAACCTCAATAAACTATTAAAGTTGTACTTTATCTAAATGAACTTTTTCACTAACACTTCACCACATTTTATTTTTGTTGCATTATTGAATATTGTCAGATGCAAAACTTCATTACTAGAAAGTTAATTCTCATTCTAATTCAATATAAAATCACCATAATATTGAGTCTGGCAATAGTTACTTCTCATTTCTTTATTCTCTATTCTCTACCTCTCGGAGAGGCCCAAACTTCCTACGTTTTGTTTTATTACTGAATTAATAGCGACATGTCCAGCAAATATCAGCGTTTTTACTCCATTGGCGTCAACGACGTCTTCAAAGACAATGTCTTCAGAGACTATTTTCGCCACTGGGTAAATAATCTACACTGGTGGTGTTCACCAAGTGTCTTCTGTGCTCTAGTATCATACTTTAAATTAGTACCGGCTTCAGCTGATGCTAAGAATTTTGGTAGAATGTCAATTTTTATCTGTCAAACAAGGAAAAGCACATTCACAATAGCGTTCTTATGTTAAAAGATTGTTTTAAGTTCTTTTGACAGTTTAATTTTTTAATGGTGTTTTGTAAAAGTTGAATAAATAGTTAGGGTATTCACAAGATGTGCTATCATGTCATATTATCATAATGTAATACAATTTTTCACTAGTTTACAAGATGTAGTTGTTGCCTTCCATATAAAAATAGTACTAAAATATTACAACTCTAAAAGCTATGTTTATTGAGTGTCATATTCAATAACGTCCAAAATATGCTCTTTGAACAAACCGGCTATAATTTGGTCTTTTTCGCTTTCTTTTGGCATTGTCATAAGAAATATGTATTTTAATTTTTTTTTTTTCTGATGGAGAGTTGAAATAGCGCAATAAGTTATGAGAGGTTGTTCACACTAGTTGTAAATTTTTATGTTTTTAACTTAATGCATTTGACTTGATAAGACCTTGTGAATACCCTAAGTGTCTTAGCAAATTTGAACCATTAATTGAAGCCATTTAGTTGCCTTATTACTTGAACATTGAAAGTTGTTGAAACGAAAGTTCTGGAAAATTTCGTGTATGAGGTGGGCGAAGCCCAAATTTTATTTTCGATTCTAAAAAGATATAAAATTTTTAAGAAAGTGGTTTTCAATAAGTATAAATCTAATATGTTCGAAATTTTTGTCTAATATTGGAAGAGGGCGTGGTTGTGGGCAGATTTCAAAATATTTTTTCTGTAACTAATTCTAGATTCTAAGCTCGTATTCTCCTAAAAACTGACAATTCTTGCATTGGGCAAAACACTGAGTGTCAGCTTTTTCTTGAGAGTCGGAATAAAATGGAAAGAAAATACATTTTTTATTGTCTCCAGGGGTGTGTTTATAATAAAACAAAAAATTCAATATATTTTCCACAACATGTTAAAAAAAATTTTGTTTGTTCTGTTTACCAGTTAAGATGCCACATTATAATAAAAAATTAAGTAAAAAAAATGTATAAATAAAAATCTATTGAACGAAACCATACAATAATTTAAAATAAAAACAATTTTATATACATAATAAAATAAAATAACTAAAATAAAATAAATTAAAAAGTATAAATTAAAAGTTTCAACAATTGTATAAAAAGTTTATACAAAAATTAATAATTAGCTAAAATGCATAAATAAAAAATTTAAATCAAATAATTTTTATAACAAAATTATTAAAAAAATAAAAAAAAATAAACTAAACATTAAACATGAAATAAAAACAAAAACAAAAAATGTTTAACATCAATGAGTTGAAAAGAAGTCTACATATTTAAACAACAAAATTCTACTAAACGATGCCAAAATAAAGCAAAAAAAGAAAAAATATACTTAAATCTCTGAAAAAGAACAACAAAAAGCATTTAATTCGAATACAACCCTAAATCTATGCAACGCAAAACCATAAATGCAACTTATGAAGAGAGTGTTTCAAACATGAGCAGAGCATAGAAAATGTTACTAGAGAAAAAAAAGTAACAAAAGTATGAAAGTAAAGTAAAAAGTAAGTTGATGTAAATTTAATTCACAAAACTAACAAAAACGAATTTAATTGGCAATTTTAAGAGTTCAAAAACACTCGAAAAAAAAATTCATCCTTAAAAAAATTGTAAAGCTTTACAAGCACGAGAACTGAACTGAACCCAAACAATTCAACTCTGACTGTCAGCTAATTGTTTTGTCTGTTTGTCTGTCCCTCCTGCTACATACATGTCTAGGTTAGTATATTTTGTATAGTACATGTGCTTGTGCTATACATGTACTAACATGCCTGTAAATGTGTCAGTGTATTTTAAGCCTTCTCCACATTAAGCATACCTACAATAAAAAAAAAAAAAAATTTACAAAAATCTAAGAAAACACAAAAATTCTAAGATTTTATAGCAAAAATGTTGCTTCTTATGATTGAGTTGCAGCTTTAAGTTCACTCAAGCTTTCATTGATTCTTGGTTTTACTTCAACTTAACTTTAATTTTTTAGTTTTTAAGCAACTTTTAAAGAGTTGCTTTTGAATTGTAATAAAAAAAAAATAAAATGCCAGCTAACGTCTTCCCCTTAATTAAGCCATTCATTCACACACTCACTTTAACTCTAAGCTAAGTTTATTCAACTTTTGCACTTTCTTTTATAATTAAAGTACTTATTAAATGCTAATATTAAGTCAAGGTTATTTTTAATATTTTACTATAATCATAGCTACTTGATTAGTTACCGTTAAATTGCCAAAGAGATTATAAATTTTAAACTAATGCTTATATTACTAAATACAATGAAACTAAAATGTTTTTAAACATTTACATAAATATGTGAAAAAAAAGAAAATATTTAATATGCCTTAATTTGTAGCCTTTTTAATCCAAATTTTTGTTTTCCTCTAATTTTATTGCTTTCTTTTAATATCTAACCCTTAAATGTGCAGCTTAAAGCTTGCTTAGGGGGAATGCTTTGAAGGAGCAGAGTTTTAAAATTTGCCACCTCAGAAAACAAATAATAGCTTTTCGTCTTTATTATGTATAAATTTAATAATTGTTCTATTTGTAATCCAGCTTAAATCGCATTTGTAGCCATACTAAGCTTTTTTTGAGCTTAGATCTTGTTCAGCTCTTAAATCAGAAATTTATTCCTTAGCCATTTGGAGATGTATTGTTTATTAAGATTCAACAGAGGAAAAGAGAGCTCAAGTCATTTAAAATTTTCTTAAAGCTTAATGAGTTCGTTTTCGAAAAAGATAATATTATTTCATTTATAATACAATGAACACACATTTTCGGGGGTAAACTTAACCAATCTCAAACGATACTATTTGACATCAGTTACAAAAACCCCTTTTTGCTCCACTCACAATTTATGTTTTGAAATTTGTAAAGAGTGTTTTTTTTTAGAGGTATATAACTTCGAATTGAAATAAAACACAAGAAAATCGTTTTAATGGCCATCAATTTGGCTTTATTGGAAGGATAATTTTATGCCATTAATGTTTAAATATGATTTCGGGCATGTGGCCGCCGCGGCTGGCTCGAATAAAGCCAATTCTACAGGTCCAATTTTCAACCACTTTTTCGAGCATATGGGGCCGTATGTCGGCAATAACGCCACGAATGTTGGCCTCCAAGTCCCCTAACGTTTCTGGTTTGTTGGCGTAGACGAGCGACTTCACATATCCCCAAAGAAAATAATCCAATGGTGTCAAATCACACGATCTTGGTGGCCAATTGACAGGTCCATTCCGCGAAACTATGCGCTCATCGAATGTTTCCTTCAATAAATCGATTGTGACGTGCGCTGTGTGGCATGTAGCGCCGTCTTGTTGGAACCACAACTCATCCACATTCATGCCATCCAATTCGGGAACAAAATAGTCGGTTATCATGGCTCTATACCGGTTTCTCTATACCACCAGCCCATAGAGCACACCAAACAGTCAGTTTTTGTGGATGTAATGGCGTCTCAAGGATCTCATGTGGATTCTCTTCACTCCAAATGTGGCAATTTTGCTTGTTGACATAGCCATTCAACCAAAAATGAGCCTCATTACTGAACAAAATTTTGCGATGAAAATCAGCATAGAGATCAATCTCATTTTCGGCCCATACACCAAACGACGCATTGCATTGTCTCGCGGCTTTAATTCTTGCACAAGCTGGATCTTGTAAGGTCGCAAGCCAAGATCTTTGCGCAAAATCTTACATAAAGTTGATGGACAAAGCTCCAATTGCTGTGCACGGTGGCGAATCGATTCATTCGGGTCCTCTTCAACATTTTGCTCTACAGCGGCAATTGTTTCTTCGATGCGCACTGTTCGACGTCTCTGCGGATGCGTATTATCACATAGAGTAAACGTAGTGCGAAAACGACCCATGGTTAACCGAATTAATTGCTCTGATGGACGATTATGTCGACCATAAAATGGACGGAGCTTGCGGTAAACTTCGTGAACTGAACCATTATTTTCGAAACAAATTTGCACGATTTGCAAGCGTTGTTCTTTTGTCAACCTGTTCATGATGAAATGGCAAACCAAACTGAACATAAATGACTTTAGAGTTGCCAGATTTGACCACAAAATGCCAGTTTTATCTCTATTCGAAAAAAAACCCCTAAAAAAACACCCTGTATTTTTTGGTCAAAAATCGAATTTAACAATATGAAAAATCATTAATCTTGTCTTCGGCAACCTATATTAAAATTTTGCGAGGAATATATTATTGGAACATTTTGATCATTTGGAACATTAGCTCTCCCGTATGGGTCATTAAAAAAAAAAAAAAAACTTTAAGTCAACTTTGGAGGGAACACAAAGGTTAAAACCTTCAACAAAAATACTCTCAGGAAAATTTCATTAAGGTTCACGGACCACAAGTAACCTCTACGATTAAAACAAAGGCATATAAGACAAAAAATTTATTAACAAAAAACCTTGATTCGGTAACTAAGCCAAACTACAATTCAACTTTAAAACACTATTGCCATGAAAACTTCCCCTACTCCAAAAACATTTGTGCTAAGCTTCTTTAAAACTAGTTTGAAGCACTTAATGGGTTCAAAGCCTCGATATTTCTTCTCTCAAAACTAATAAGATACTGTGTCAATGCCTTTACGAAGCACCCTAGCAAGAGTTCGCTCTCACAACAGTATCCTCGCAATATCCATAAAAATTATAGTAAAATTAATAATTATCAAAAAAAGCTCCCAGGGTTCCTGCTGAATAATTTGAGGAAGTACTGTTGCAGTTATGTTACTGGATGTTATGAAGTACACGAACTTAAAAAATTACAAGTTTCAAAAAAACGCTTAAAAGTTTTGCACACTAAGAAACTGGTCAAGAGCAACGGACATTCAATGCTCATAACTTCGTCACTTTTCCTCGGATCGACTTGATCGACAATTTTGAGTACCTTCCAATTTAAACATGATTACATAGACTCAAATTTGATATCAAAGAATAAATTAAATTATTTGTCGTATTTAGTGACGTGCAATTTCTCAAACGCAGTTCTGGTGGGAGAGTTAGCAACAGATGGCTTTCAAAACTCCAAGAGGTTCCCAGTGGGAAAAATCATCCTTCTATACTGTTTTATAGGCTACTTACTTTTCGTTCGCGAGGCTTCCTAAGCTTTCTTCTGTTCAGTATAAAAAGCATCATACGTACTTACGTTTTCCTTTACTAAAATAAAGTGCTGGGAATGTACTTCCGACAGTTGGAATTTTTCGTTTTTCCATTCTAATGCCCTTTATTTAATAAGTAAGATGTATGCATGAAAACATGGCGGCCGTGGTGCAGTGGGTAGAGTGCGTGACCCATACGCCAGAGAAACCAGGTTCGATTTCCATCTGACATAGAAAGTTTTTTTCAATTGAATTAATTTTTCTGTTCGGCCGTCACCTCTCTGAGGACGATGGCAAACCTCAGAGAGTAAATAATGTAATGTAAAGCTTCTTGAGAACCTGCACATTAGTCGTTTGGAGTTGCCATAAAACTAGTAGGTCTAGTTCTCGATCAATTGTGTACAAACATTTAATGACACGCACAACACAATTTGATCATAAGAAGTTCATTCAAAGTCCATTCTAGGGCTAAAATGGCCAGTTTATTTTATTTTTTTTTTTTTGTTCTTATTTTTATGCATGGGTACTTTACCCAAACTGTATTGATATACGACGTGCAAAAAATCCATTTAAACTTTCTTCACAACGGAAATTGTTAGCACTGCTTACGTTTTCACTTACAAAAGAAGGTGAATGTAAGGCCAAAAATAAAATCGTACTTATTTTTCCGCTCTCTTTTCACATTCTTTCATGTTTTTATTGGTTTTTTGTGTGCCATTTACGTTATGAAGTTGAAAACAAGAAATTAAAAACCAGAACGGCATGGTAAAATAATTTAATGAAATGTTTCAAGGAATGAAGGATGTCTTCTTAATCGTCAGTTGCTTTGCAGCAGTACAAAGCATCATATTTGTAAGCAATAACTGCAACAGTGTTGCAATGCATCGTGTTCGTGAACGCATCCAATGAGCAATCGATCGCATCGGCATCGCAAACTACGCATCACTATTATCGACGATGCATTGATATTTTTATTTTACAAGATGGCATCACAACCATTCGTAAACATATGGCAGTGCTGCCGCACAAATTTATGCAATACATCACGACTGCATACCTAACTGGCATCACAACAGTCATGATAGAGCATCACTGCTTTGCATAGGGATGTTTAAAAAGACAGCCGAATATAAGTCACAAAAATTTATTTTATCAATTTATTACTCCACAAATGATGTTACTACACTGCCGATAAGTTTGTTCTTTTCTCGTTTTTTCTTTTAATTTTTGCTACACTTCATATCTTCGTAACGTTAATCAAATACCGTTATGCCATTATGCCGCTGCATGTCTCTTATATAAATAATATTGTCTCTTACTTTACGAAATAAAAGGCATATGGAAATGATCACACGAAGACATGATCGGCTTAACCGTGCATTCCTTTTGTAGTTACAATCGTAAGTGAAGACGTAAGGTGCTCTTAATGTAACAAACAACATACTTACTTTCGCATGATCCCGTTTTCAGCACCACAAGCTAAAGGAAAACCTTAATTATTTAGTAAGTACCTTACAATCTTTCCGACTGGTTTGTATCTTTGTTTAAAACGTTCACAAAATCTAAGCATTTTCAACTGCTACCAGTTTTAATTTAGATACTTCAAAGACTCTCAAGGATAGAGAAGAACTTAAAAAAGGTAAAGGGCCTTACCAATAGTTTGCTACTTTCATAGACATTTCCGATTAAAGCTTAAATGTACTTTAAAAAATTTCATACCAATAAACAACAAAGTATCGACATGTGCTCTAGTATCATACTTTAAATTAGTATCGGCTTCAGCTGATGCTAAGTATTTTAGTAGAATGTCAATTTTTATCTGTCAAACAAGGCAAAGTACATTCACAATAGATTAAAGGTTATGCTTTAAAGGCGAATATTGATTTCGTTTATTGGTATGGAGAAATAAAAAGTTTACTACTAACGAAAAGCTTATACTTATCAGTGCTAGCGTTTTCTTATTATCAGCTCTTGACTATTGGTAAGGCCCAAAGTTTTTAAAGTTACGCAATTTAACAATTTATTCATAACAAGATACATGAAACCTAGAAAAATTCTATGCACGAGCCTTAAGTTCAAGCATTTAAAGCTTTAAAGCTTCTTAATAATGATATTTGCTAACCAAGTAAAGAAGATAGGCATGATACTAGATTTGAGCAAAATTTGGGAAAGTTACTTATACATTTATTCCTCAAAAAAACTTTAAATAAATGAATTCTTGTTATTTTTTTTTTCCTAAACGCCTGTCTTAATATAGGTATTCACGGGTTGATGCGAAAATGCAAAATTGTGAATTTTCGTATCATTATGACAACAAAGACATTGGAAGCCATTTTGCAACTCTTCTTGAATTACGTACTGTTCAAACCTATTGCGAAAACGTACAAGCAATGAAGCGAAACAGCTGATTCATGTTTTGGTTGTTTTCTAGGTAAAACTTTAAAAGATTTGTACGTTGATTTTAATAACTTTTTGTGATTTTGAAATAAGGTGGCAATATATTACTTTCAGTTGTTGTATTAACAGAGTTTCAACACTTAAGTTACAATATTGATGCAACTCATGCATTAGTGTGAAAAATATACTGCATTTTCATATTTTTGCAATTTGCATCAAGCCATGAATACCCTTAATAGTTCAAAGCATTTCTTCTTAGATGCTAGCAAATACAAGCTTTTAAGCTCACATAATTCTCTTTTTATAACTTCTAATTCTACTTTTAAATTTTTATTCTTTACTAATAATAACTATTTTTAGTGAATTTTTAAACTTAAATGTACAATAACAAAAAAAAAAAAAAAAACTTTAAACAAAAGTCTGTAAGTTGAATCTTTCATTCAACTCGTATGTAAATTAAACACAACAAACAAATACAAATGCAAAACAATACAAAGAATTTCAATAAAAAACATGTAAAATAGTTTAATAAAATAAACAAAAAATCTAGCATTAAGTTTAGTTTTAGTTTTAATGAAAATTAAAATTATATTAAAATTTAAACTTTAAATTTAAATAAATTAATTTAGTTATAAGCAAATGATTAAATTTTAAAAAATTTAATGCTCATGTAAAGAAAAAACAAAAAACACAAAAAAACAAGTCGCTTAAGAAATATTAAGATTTATATAAATAGTTATTTAAATGAATTTGAAATTGCAAAAAAAAATTAATTAAAAAATTAAAAAAAATTAAATTAAAAAAAAACTTAAAAATTAAAAAAAAACTAAATGCTAACTATTTAACTTAATTTTACATCTCAATAAAAATAAGACTTATAAAATGTGAATTTAGCATTGCAAGCAGTTAGCAGTAAATGTTGCTAAAACAAAGTTGGCAAGAATAGCGAAAAAAATTTTTAAAAAATTGTTTCAATTGCAAAGATAGCAACAGAAAATAAAAAAATATGCAAATTAAAAAATTCAATAAAAACTAAAACTGAAAATTATTAAGGAATAATGATTAATAATAACAAAATATTACATTATATAAACAAAACAAAAAAAAAATAAAAATAAATAAATATATATATATATTGTATGAAAAATTCATCGATTTTTTTTAAATCTGTTAATAAAAATATTACAAAAAAAAAAATTTAAAAAAAAAACAAATTTATGACAAAATCAAATTGTTTTTCTTAACTAAAGCAAGGATTTTTTTATCCCCAACGGCTACAACTTTAGCGAATACCTTTTTTGTACTTTGCAAAATTAAACAATCTATCGATTTGTCATGCTCTACCTGCCTGATTTTGACGTAAGTACCACCACCTTATTTTTGACAGCCAACAGCTGCGGCAGCGTCCGATTGTCATTTGCTTTAATCGTATCGCACTTCCGAGTGCTTTTAAAATTGATTTCATCGATTACATATATTATCGTAAAACCAACTCGTGTGCTACAAACATACAATACTTACCAAACACACATTCCAGCACGCACACAACTATAAACTGTGCCACACACAGCAACAGCAGCAGCAGCAGCAGCAAAAAAGTAGCTGCTAGAACCCCGCACTTAACCTTGATAACCCGAAATCGCATAACTTTGATTTTCCGCAAGGGTAAAACTGGCTCAAAGAAAACACACCGCTTGGCATCCTTAACATTGTCCTACTTCAGCGTTTTCGACGAGCTACCTCCTGCTTCTTCTAAATCTTCTCGTCGACTTGGTGAACTTATGACCCGTATTAAAACAATGCGACGCTATCATTTCAGCTCACTCTCAACGCGAATGGCGTAAATTCGCCTTTAAACACCATCAACCTGGGTACAATCACTTTCATATTTTTTCCCTTGTATTTTTCGTTTCGACGTTTCTTTTTATGACAGTGGGCAAAGCGTTCGAATTTTATGCAGCATAAAAAGAAAGGATATAGGCAGCAAAAGTAAATGCTCCACCCCATTTTTTTTTTTTTCAATTTATGAGAACATTAAAGATATTTGGTTTTTTTTTTTGTTTTAAATGAAGAAAAAATTTTGACGATTTCAATAAAAAATAAAAAATTTTTATTGTGTATTTATTTATTTACTGCAGCAAATGAGACAAAAGTAAGTATTTATTCTTAAAAGAAAAAACGAAGAATTCTTTAAGGACAACATTTTTATTATTTTTCAAAGTTTTTCCTAAAAATACACTAAAGTATCCTCTCTTTCCTCCTACCATATGCCAAAAAATAAATCTTTTTTCCTAAAAAAATCCTTTCTTATTTCTCAAATTGTTCGCTGAAGATAATTAAAATTAAAATATTTATAAAATAATTTATTATAATTTTATTTATTATTTTTTTTTTAAATAATTAAGAAAAAATTACGTAAATATTTTTATTATTTTGTATGATTTCATTCAGTTTCATTTCAAATCAAAAAAATTTTAGTAATTTTTTTAATCATTTTACCAACAGATTCTGCCTTTTTCAACTAAGTCTTGTTTCAAAAATGTAACAAAAAATTCATTAAATCATTCGAAAATATATATATAAAAAAAAAGCATTAAATAATTTGTATATTTTTTCATCAGATTTTAAATCAATTTCTATTGATAAATCAGTTTATAACCCTTTTTTATACTTCTTAAATCGCCCTCATCAATTTCACTCACACCACCCTACATTTTTTTTTTTTCATTTTAAAAAATTCCATCGTTGTCCAAAATCTTTGAATTACATGAATAGCAACAGGCGATCAGGATCATCCAGCAAGAAGTTCTCATTGGTGTGTGTCTTCGCTTAATCGTAGTTTCAGCTTGACCCATCCACAATGGTCGTTGTCGCAATTGAAATGTTTACAGCACAAGTGCTAAGAAAGCAATGCATACTTTTAGGCATGTACATCAGACATCATTGCACAGCGTAAGCTATTGGGGCAAAATGTTTAAATATCCATAACTTTTAAACGGATAAATATTTTTTCACCCGGTTTTCTCTGTTATTTAGCCACGAATATAAACTAAACCAAGACCAATTGATAAAAGGAAATTGACAGCGGATATGATTTTATATTGCTCATAAGTTATATGTTATTCTCATTTGAGAGCAGATTTTTTGATCACTTCATCCAAAACCATTTAAAACTTGCTCATATCATGAGCGTATTTTTTTTTTTTTTTTTTTTTTTGTGGCATCTTGTAATAAACTTATGTATGTCAAAAAATTAGTGGCTTTCAACCAGTGTTAAGGCCATATTGCAAGATGTTGAGCATTTTTATGTGTCTTAAAAACTTTAAATGCTTCTATAGAAAAATTCTTTGAGTTGTTGTGTTGTTATTGCAGAAGATGTGCGAAATATTGTGCAAGCCTGTGAATCGCGAAAAAGATTCTATTAGGAATAGGACTCCTCTAATAGGACTTGGTAGTGACGTCAGGTCTCTCTACATTATGTACATTATTAACACCATTAAATACCATTCAAACATTTTTGACGAATTTTCAAATAAATTTCATCAAGGATGTAGTACTTTTTATTGAATGTTTGAGGAGCTATCAAATTTCTGTAAATAAATATTAAGGGAAAAATACATTTAATATTCTTTATTACATATAAAGCACATGTCCAAAACTAAAGTTGAAGTAAATATATCAAGGTCCAGTTCTGGGCAGATCTTGTAGATTCTGGGCATTTAGATTAAGTATTTTATAAATTCCAAATAACTCCAGATCTTCTTGGCAGATGCCACTCCAATTTAGTATTAATTCGAAAATTACAGCTTTCAAGGATTCCAAAAATATCTGAAAATAGTAAACTAAAAATTTTTACATTTTTTTTAAAAATTAAAAACGAGTTTTAAAAAAACAAAGAGATAATTAAATAAGTTACAAAGTATTAAGATTATTAATATTATAGATAGACACAGAGATAATCACTATGAATATATATATATATAAGTATATACATACACACTCACAAGTATACGTACCCTGCCGGTTTCACAAATTTCTTTGAATAATTAACACAAAAGAGTTTTTTAACTTTTTCATTTATTGTGCGTTTATTAAATTGTGTTAAAAAAAAATATCTTCTTTTCATGAAAAAAATACAAAAATTGTAAAATATTCACCTATTTTCTTAAAAATACTCTCACAAAAGTAAACATATGCCTCTTTTATCGGTTAAAAAAAAATCAATTATTTATAATTAGTATTGTTTCTTTTGGATTCTATAACAGCTGACAATCGGGAAGGCATAAAAAGCGCCAATTTACGAGTTGTTTCTGGGAATATTTTATTCCATTCCTCAGCCAAAACAATTTTGAGAGTTAAAATTGACGTTACTCGCCCATTTCGGACTTGCTGCATTATGTGGTCCCATAAATGCTCGATTACATTAAGGGGAGATTCTAGTAGAAATCGACTGAAAATTTTTATTATTGTTTTTTGCTTTATTTTCATCCTTAGAATCTTGACAATATGTAGTCAAAAGGATATTTCCCTTTATTCAATTTAGGCAGCCTTTTTTTCAAAAAAAAATTATTATCATTTTTTTTAACGTTAAAGCGAAAGAAAAAGGAGGAAAAACAGGGTCTTTTCAAAGGGCGCTAATTTTTTTTAAAGGCTTTTATTAAAATCGGAAACCTACAACGCCCCCCAAATTTCATCTATGTTAACAATTTTTTTGGTTTTTTCGTTTCAGATCACTTGACAGGGCTGTAGAGTGTGCAGCGCACATCGGCTATCGCCGACCAAGGCTTTGATCAGCGAGACCTTCAGCCGCCATTTTGAATTATTTTTCATCGAAAAAATTGTATAATGATCTTGAAATATACATTAATAAATGCCACAAAAGATTTTTTCAAAAAAGATTTACGTTCGCTTAAAAAAAAAAATCTGGAACTACGTTACGTTTCTACTAGAACCTCCCCTTAAGAGATTGCGGTGGATGATCCAGCTTATTTTTCACGTTATAGAGTGTACCCATTGCTTGACCAAATCCGAGGATTGTTTGGGATCATTGTGTTGCAAAAATATCGCCTTGTCAGTCAAATTTAATTTTTTAACGCTTGAAAGGTAACTATCACTCAAAATGTCAATATACATGTGCTTTTCCATGGTTTCATCAATAAACCTTAAAACGCCGACTCCATTTGCTGACATGGCGCCTCATGCCATAACTGACCCTCCTCCGTGTTTTACTGTAGGAACAAAATTTTTGGAATCAAGCGCTTTATTGGTTTTCCACCACACTTTAACACGGCCATCATCTCCAAAAACGTTGAATTTGCATTCATCTGTGAAAATGACGCGTTCCCAAAAGGAGTGGTCTGTTAAATGAATCTTATGGTACTTATGTTTACGCTTGTAAGTAATGGTTTCTTCCGTGCCACTCTGCAATTATACTCATTTCGTTTAAAGCAACGACGGACGGTTTCTGCATTTACAAACAATCCATGATCATTTCTGATGTCGTTTGCAATATTCACAACAGTCTGTTTAGGGTTTTCAGCAACTGATCGAACAATATATCGCTGGATTCTCTCATCCAACTTTGATGGACTACCTTTATGGGGCTTATTTTCAAAGCTGCCGTTATTGTTGCAATTTTTTATTATTGTTTGTACAGTAGACTTACTTAAAATCAAAGTTTCTGCAATTTTTCCGAGAGAATTTCCATAATTTCTCAGATTAACTACGATCTTGCGAGCTTCAACTAAAATTCCGTTAGATTTTGGCATCTTTTTCGCAAAAACTAAAATTATTCTTTTAATACGTCGGAGAGTTATTTTAATTTTTAATTAAGAGTTAATTTATTTTTGTTTCCCGAAAGCCATTAAAAGATAATTTATTTTTATTTTCCAATATATTTTAATTTTATAAAAATGCATTTTGTAAAATTTTTTTGTTAATTTTTGCTAATTTTAACTTAAAGTTGCTAATTTTTGCCAATTTCCTAAAAATTAACTTTTATGAACATAAAATTACCCTTTAAAAAAAATTGGGAAGGAAAATTTTAATGGCAAGATTGGCGGCCTTGGTAGGCGTATGGTAGCATGATGACTGCCAATTAGAGCTACCGGGTTCAAATCCCGGCAAGTCCCTACATTTATATAATTAACTTAAAGAAAAATTCATCAATATTTACGACTTAAAAGTTGTTGTTGGTAGTAGAGAGTTTAGAGAGAGGATTTCTTAGCAACTTGAATTGACTGAGGTTAGGGCATAACACTTGCCTCAGATTCAAATTCACATGTTCTATCGATTTCCGTCTATTTAAAACAGCCTACACATGTTTCATTTGATTGCCACTTCCGTCCCACTAATCTTTTTTTTTTTTTTTTTTTAGACTAAACCAACGCTCAAGGGATGCCCCCTATGAATGCGAAAGCATTGTGTTGATTCGGAAGACGGGTGATAATTAGTTGGAGGGTGGAAAGATAGAGTAGTGTCGGTGAAGATTTGTTTTAAATTTACATAGCTCAAAACTGCCGGGAAACGCGCTCGCAGGAAGATTGTTCCACAATTTTGCTGTACGACTAAAGAACGAATTATCCCGGTAATGCGAGGTTCTATTGGACATCAAGGCAATGGTAAAGGGATGGGCTTGATGAGCTGCCCGAGTGGACCGAGAAAACACACGAGTTGATGGTGTCAAGTCATGTGTCTCCCTTGAACACTTCCCATGGTAGTACCTGTACATAAGGCTTAGGCAACCACCATTGTGTCGATGCCCAAGAGAGTTGAGAGAAGATGAAATGTTTTCATCCCCTATTAGATATATCGCACGTCGTTGAATTCGGTCCAGAAGCTCTAAATAAGATCTTGAAGCCCCTGCCCAATTGTGCAAATTATTTTTTCGAATTTATAACTATTTTTTCTCTTTTGCTGCAACTTTTGTTGTTTGTATAGCCAATACACAATCCTTTAAATAGATATTTTACGATATGAAGAATAGCCAATACACAATCCCTTTAAACGATATTTTACGATATGAAGTATAGCTACCGCACAATCCTTTGAAAAGATATATTACGATATGAAGAACAGCCAATACACAATCCTTTTAATAGATATCTTGCAATGTGAAGGATAGCCAATACACAAACATTTAATAAATATTTTGCGATATGAAGGATAGCCAATACGCAATTCTTTTAAAAGATACTTTACGATATGAAGGTAAGCCAATAATTAGGGTATACACTTCACTTCGTAATTTTCCGAAATCGCAAATTTACGACGAGTTGAAGTGAGCGACCATTTTTAATTTTTTGTTTTAATCACATGCATTAGTCAAACTTAAGATCGCCATCGTTTTTTTCTATATAAATGTTATCAAAACAAATAATTATGCGATTATTCTTTACAAAACTTGTGGTTATAACAATAATAATAATAATAATAATAATAATAATAATAATTATGCGATCATTCTGTAAAAAAAAAAGATTTAGCCATTTACAACATTTCATTAGCTTTATAGGCGGAATTTGACAAAATGCTCTTTTTCTTATTGAATTTTGCACATTCACAATGACTCACATTCATTAAACAGTGCTGCTTATGTCTACTAAACATATCTTTTTTTCGCTAATTTCAAAGGATAGCCAATACACAAACCTTTTAATAGATTAGTGTTATCTGCTGCAAGCTTAACTAAATATAAAATAGCCGCGTTCTTTTGTAAGCGAGTGACAAAAGAACGAAGTAACTCGGTTAAAATTTGCTTTTAGTTGCTTAACAACACTGACAACAACTGTCAAAAAACTTATGATTAGTTTGTTGAAATAACATGCGAAAATGAGCATAAACAGCCTTATTCATAAACACATTTTAGAGGCAGCGTAACTTTAAACGGGCTTTAAACAAGAAAACGTTATTCATAAACATTTTTCGCAATTGTTTAAGAGGCTGCGTAAATATAACCATGATCTTTGTCTTTTCGTTTAATATCAAAGACATGCTCCATATGCGCCCTCTGCAGCATTTTTTTATGTGGCGGCCATTGCAAATCCATAGGAATTCTTAGTTTTTCTAGAGATTTTCTATAGTTCAGACACAAACAAGGAATGAAAAAATGTTTATTTTTTCATGAAATTTCCTAAGGATATTTTCAGAGCTCATTCACCATAGAGCAGTTTTCTTACTTTTCAACACTGCATATCAAGTCGGATATTAGCTTACCGAGTTGGAACGAACTCGTATAAAAAGCCGAGTTTGTGTTGTTGTTTTGCATGTATTTAGTTATCCTACCTAGTGTTCTTTTGTAAGTCGGTAGCAAAAGAATGGGGCTAATATTGAATCGGCGACGTTGCCTAACGAAGGTTTTTGGTTTACTGGTAAGTGCATAGATCCATCAATCGATGGAAGATGAGTTCAATTCCCACGGCAAACAAAGAAATTTTTTTAAGTTTACAATTTATTGTTGAAATAGACGCAAATGCAAAAAGCGACATCAATTCAAAGGAAAAGGTATCCGAAAAAAGAATCGTTTTGAGATTTCACTCAAGCAAATCACAAAACGAGACGTAAAAAACTTCGCTTCAAAAATATCAACATTTCTCTCAAATGGACAATTGCCTTAAACTTAACCTTTACTATTTATAATCAATAAAACAAAATTTTTAAGGTTTTTGTGTCTTTTTACATCCATTTTTTCGGTATGAAGAACTCAGATGTCATATAAAACTTTCTTTAATTTCAAATAATTTGGTCCCTTAATGCATCTAAATTTGAGTGGAAACAAAAGTTATAATGATTTTTGTATATCACTGTAAAATAATTCTATTTGACCAACATTGTGAAGATAAAAACTCTCAATTGGTCAGTAATTGGTCCCAGGTCTCACCGAGCAGTTGAATTTTTTTGAATACTCGTACCTTCAACTGTAAGGTAAGTTTTTCCGTCTTCTACACCACTGTGTAATAAAATAATCAATAATAAGATTTCTACCCTCCTCATCAGGGATAACAATATAATTTTGCTTGACTTGGCTTTGTTTATGAACTGATTGTGAAATGGGAGCGGAATCCAGTACAATGGCTAGGCTTAAGAAAAAGTATGTGTGCGTGTGTGTCGAACGGCCTTTTATTGAATTGTTCTGCTTCAATCGCTCATTTCATTTCACCTCACATCTCACAACTCACGACTCACAACTCACAACTTGAGACAGCAACTGAGAAGAAAACTTGCAAATCCAACCACAAGACATTAACTTTTTCCCAAATTTTTCTCATTTTCTTTTTTTTATTTTTTTTTTTTTTTTTTTTTGTATTTTTTTGGCTTTAGCTACTTTTTCATCTTCTGCATCATTGTCACCTAGTGCGTATTTAGTGGGCTATATCTCGAGCTTAAATTAGGTTTTATTTGATGTAATAATAGAATTTATTGGAAACAAATTGAGGAAGTTTCCTAATTTATTGTCAGCGTCGATGGACTTAATCGAATGAAAAAAAAAAAAAAAAGTAAACACAAAAAATAAGAACAACTACAACAGAGACAATGACAACAAAGTGCTACATGGCCTGTAAGGAATTCTGAGCTGACATTAAATACTAGCTGGCAACATATGATGCAAAAAGGTAAAGAAAGCTAAATCAAGTGATACTAAGAAGATTCACTCAACAAAATCGAAGACATGGGTGGGAATTAAGGATAATAGCGCCAGTGGACGCATTCATCATGAAAGCCAGGATTTATTTCACACTCACACGAACACATATACACACACAAAAGCATACGCACACCTACCAAAAGTAGCAAAATTACTTTTATTTTAAACTGTCCCACGTGATTGAGTGAGTGAATGGAATGAGATGAGCGCAAAAAGGACACAAGCAGCAAAGAAACAATAAAGTCACACACTCTGACGTTTGTTTGTGCACCCCTAAGGACATTGTCTAAACTAACACACACACAGAAACACACACATACACAGACAGGAACAATTTAATAAAGGAAACTTACTGACCAATCGATTTTTTCACCGGAAGTCAAACGGAAACGGAAGAAAAGAACGCATGAAATGCAGCAGTGTTGCTGCTTGAAGGAATGCTTTAGATTTTTATAGCCTGCGACGCCAAACAAAAAACCAAAATTAAACGAAATAAATAAGACAAAAAAGCAGAAGCAACAAAACCGAAAAAACACCAACAGGATATTCTGCTGCTATTGAAAAAATGAGCAACTAAAATTCTAACAATAGAGAGAGAAAAAAAAAAGCAGTCGCAAAAAAAAACCTCAGCAAAGGCATTTTTTGCCTAAACTGCGAGGATGACATACCGCACCAACACCCGCGCATTCTCACAGGGATCATATACATACGCACACATACTTCGACACTTTTACTTTTGCAGCCCTTTTACTTCTTTGCTGCTGCGGCTGGCCAGTTAAAAAGTCCTGGCTTGCACTCCAACGAGTGTGCTTTGGAAAAATTGAATTTCGTGTAAAACTTATGGATGGGTATTAATTTAACAGCTCCGCTGGGCTCACTTAAAGATGCCATCAGCAGGAACACCAACAGTAACAGCAGCAGCAGCAATGAAAGCAGCAGGACCTAAGGACTAAATCAGCGTAGAGCTAGGGTAGCTGAGTGGGTGGTTAAGTGAGTGCTTAAGCGAGAGCCTGGCAAAATCGAACGTAACTCATTTCGTTCAGCTTCATTGGCAGCAGGGCACATCATGTATATCACTGTGTCTGTCGCTGTGTCTGTGTTTGTGTCTATACTGTGTGTATGGCTGTATGTGTGTGCGTATGTTTTTGTGTAAGTGCGCGCATTAGTGTGCATCATGACGCTGTTGTTGAAAGTGAAAGCTATCATCCGTTGTCCTTATTTATGTCCTGCTACTTCCTTATGGAATTAGCAGCTGCTCAAAGTGTGCACTTCATTGCATAAGTTTTCCTTCTGGTTTTTTCCAACTTTTACCGCCAATGAGCTGCAATTAATTTTCAATTGACTTCTTTTAAGTGTACAGCAGATCTTCGACGACAATCCAGCAGCAATCCAACAGAACTGAACTGCAAGGACATTCTTTCAAATTAAAATTAATGCTTTTTTCTGATATTTAGCAAAAAGCTAAACATTATTTGAGGAAAATTCTAAATGATCACACATTTCTTTTTAAAGTCTTTTACTTGATACAGTAGGTAAAAATTTACCATCATTGAAATTTTTCTAGTTGATTGCACCGCTATATACTAGAAATGCTTAATACTCATGAATATATTGAAAATATTGAAAAAAAATTTGAGCTTTATGACAAGTATGTCGACAACAAGACAACATTAAGACAAGGCAACAACCAAGATTTTCGAAGATGCACATGAGTTAAGGCTATGCCTAAAAGTATGACACGATCAAGGTTATCCTTGACACAGGGTGCATCATAAGTAAATAAGAACTTAGTTACTAATGTTAAAGCGTTCTCTCTGTTAAAATAAACTTCCCCGTAACTTTTTCCACATATTGGCTGTATAAGTAGGACTTAAGTAGCTTGAGTGGATCACAGTGAAAAGTCATGCAAGACTACTGATGAGTTGGTGTAGCGCCCAACGAAACAGTCTGTCTAGTCTGCTGTGTGATTTGCTCTATACAGAGCCGTTGTTGTTGTTTTTGTTGATTATTGCCTTCATTGTCTTCATGTTGTCTCTTTGTCAACATACTTAGCCTAGAGTTCAAATTTGTTTTCAATATAAGTAATGAAAGGTCACATTAAAATTTAAGATATTGAAAATATTTAAATTTTTAAAATTTATTTTTATTTTGGGTATTCACAATGTGGTGATTTTAAGCCTGTACTAA
The DNA here is from genome assembly GCA_943735915.1 of Pherbina coryleti. NCBI lineage: Eukaryota > Metazoa > Arthropoda > Insecta > Diptera > Sciomyzidae > Pherbina > Pherbina coryleti. The sequence goes on from OX030950.1 coordinate 174,159,048, forward strand.
CTTTGATTATGAAAAAACAGATGCATTGCATTAAACAGCAATTAACCCATTTTCTATAGCTTGGATAACAAATAACATTTTTTTTCTTTGGTAGAAAATGGGTTTGTTTGTATTCACTCGAGTATTCAATGAATTCTACAATTAGTTATTAAACACGATACCGGACATATACCCACCACGGCTGGATCTGATATACCAACTACGACACTTTTCAAGCATTTGTGGTCGTATATCCTCAATAACACGAATAATATTGGCTTCCAATGCACCTATTGTTATTGGTTTGTCAGCGTAGCTAGCAACTTTACGTATCCCCAAAGAAGATAAAGGAGAAAAAACATCAAATTATATGATCATGGAGTCCAATTTACAGATCCATTACACGAATTATACATTCTTCGAATGTTTCCTTCAATATGTTGATTGTTTTTCGTTTGGTGTGTGGTCTATAGCCCTATCCTGCTGGAACTACATCTTTACCACATTCATGCCACTTAATCGTGGAATGAAAAAAGTTACCAATCAACAACTCTTTAGCGAATACCGTTGAAGTAACACGCTGATAAGCCTCATTTTTAAAACAAATTGTCCAAGATGGCTCTGCGAAATAACTCCTAACAAAAAAATTAAATAACTCCTAAAATTCCTTTCCCATACAAAGTTATGAGTTATTGCACATGAAATAACTCCTAAATGTTGGGAATTTTTGCACCAATGTTAGGAATTATTTCATCTTTGATTATTAGGTGTCTTTTCTTTATGCAATAACTCCTAAAAAATTGCAAATGAAATAAGCCTTAATTAGGAGTTATTTCATTTAGAATTGTTCGGAGTTGTATCATCGATGTAAGGAGTTATTTCCCAAGTACGGAATTTTAAATAGCACATTTCGTAAAAGGGCAAATCGTTATATCATAAATAAAAAAACCAATTGGGCCCTTTTTATGGTTTTTTTTTTTTATATAATCTGAAAATTGGGACTTAATTCATCATTTTCGTTTAGGTTTTATTTCAAAATAAACATGCTCTTAAATGTAAGGACTTATTTTATTTTTTCTTTCTAGATCTAATTTTGTCAGGAGTTAGGAGTTAGTTCATCTTTGAACATTAGAAATTATTTCATTTACCGTTAAGACTTCTTACATTGGTACTTATTACGTTAGGAGTTATATCGTTAAGATTGGATATATCGTAAGGATTTATTTCGCGGAGCCGTCCAATATCGCCCCAAAGTGTGAATTTTTCGGAATATAACGGCGCTTTGATACCCTTATATGGATTATTTTCACTAAAAATTGACAATTTTGGTTATAAATACATACACATACCCATTGGAAAAAAAAATAACTTCATCGCTGAACAAAATTTTCGATTCGATTTCAATTTTCGATAAAATGCCAGTTGATTTTGGGCCCATTCACGGGAATTTCAATGCACACGATGGTCATACGGCTTCTTTTTTTGCACGAGGTGGATCTTTTTTGCATACAAACCAAGATTTTTATGTAAACTTTGCCATAGAATGGACGGACATGAATCCACCTGTCGTGAACGACGGCGAATCAATGGAATTTGGAACTTCTGTCAGAGTTTGGCAGAACGAACGCAAATTCTCTTCAGTAAGCACACCTCCTATGTGTCTCTGCGCCACTCTTCCAAAGAAAATGTTGCGTGAAAACATATCATATTTTTGAGCCAAATTTCTTAAATTTGGGGTATGCAAAATTGCAAAGGCTACTGTATAAAAATATCCTGACCGATTCCAATTTATAATTTGACAATTATAATTATCTTAACCCTTCATTTATATTTTAACAAATTCTAAGCACTTTTTGTTTTATAAAATTTTTCCCTGAAGTGCCTTATTTTTGAATAACAAATCGTTTCAGTTTGAACATTTAATAATTTTTGGACTCACTTTTGCTGATAAGGGTTAACTTTTTAGAAAAATGTACACTTTACATAATATATTTAGATAAGGAGCAAGATTCTATCATTAAATAGAAAAAAAAACTAGCCTAAGCCCATTTTTTTAACGTTTCCCTTTTTCGCGAAGTCATTTTTGTCCAAAAATGTGCCAAAACACCCCTAAATTATAAAAAAATTTCAAGAGCACTAAATGGCGGCCAAAAATAGAAATTTCAAGGTAAATTTTAAGCCGCCGTGAAACTTTTTATCTCAAAAATTCAGACATTTAGGGGGGGCGATTTGATAAAGAACGCCCAAAATATTTTTTTTTTTTTTCGTTTTAAATTTTTCCAGAAATTGTTCTCATCGTGAAACGATCTAGAATCACAACTATTTGGCAGAATGAACAACGGAGACTAGCTGCTGAGAGCCAAGATTCAGAATTAAAAAAAAAAAAGTGAACTACGAACAACAGCAAAAAAGTATAATGCCATGTCTACACAGAGAGTTTAGTTTGAGTTTCCAGTACAAAGTTGAGTTTTGCCACTGAACGCAACATAAACTCCTGAGTTCTCCAGTACAATTTTGAAGGATGAAACTGAACTAAACTCACCTTAGTTTCTGTGTTTATCAAAACTTAATTTGAGAAATCCCTAAAAATATGCTAATGTTCTTACAAAAAGGTACGTTCAAAGGCAACTTGTACAATTTTGTTTGTGCAATTTACTATTTGCAAAAAATTAATAAAAAAGCGAAGAAAAGAACTTGGGCAAGTGTAGAAGAAGAGGTCTTCATATTGGAAAGGCCAGATAAAAATTCCAAATTGCGTAGCGCAAGGAAGAACTCGCATGTGTACGCAGAGATAGCTGCACCCTTGTCCTCCAGTGGAATTGATGTCACGGTGGTGGATGTGCCGACAAAATATGAGAACACAAAAGTTAACAAAGAAATGTCACACAATTCACACAATTATGCCGAAAAAAAAAAAAAAAAAATCAATACAAATAGATAGAAATCAATAAGAAAGCTTTGTCTCAGAGCGAGGGGGAATTTTGAGCCGCGAGACTGCCTTCTTTATTCTACCATGGGTTCAGAGCAGTGATGTGATTTGGTGGGATTTCGGGATATTTGGCCTATTTGAGAACGTGTGGGATTTTGGATGCTTATGTGGGTTGTTTTACTGTGTCATAATTTTTAAAAGTTTAAATTCTTTACAAACCTGGTTGGCATCACTTTTTTGTAATCTTTTACAATTGTTCAGAAAATTGGAGTGTTTTATGCAAAGAAAACAAAAAAAAAGAAAAAAAGTAAAGAAGATATATTAAATAAGTCATAAATAATAGTACATTTTTTATATTTTAAAGAATTTATTCGAACACTTTAATAGGTTTAATGCTTTATTTCAAGCAAATGAACTACTAATACGAGTACATAAGCTTTATGAAAAGTCTAAGCAGATGATAATTATTTTAGAAAAAATTATTTTAAATAAAGACACTGTAAAAAAATTCAATCAGAACAGGAATTAACCAATGAAAGCATTGCAAATAATACAATTGAGTTAACGCCTAGCCAAATGTGTTTTAAAAGCGAATTTTTTTAAAGAAGCTGAACAGAAGTTGTAATCAGATGAAATTCTCAAAGTAAAAACAAACTGCATACATTTTATAAAAAAAAGTATTGCTAAATTGCTTGATAAATCTCCGATAAATGATTAGTTTTTTAAAACATAAGAGTTTTGAGACCCTTAAGAAGCTTTAGAGCAATTCTCTCTCGAATTTGTAGAGGAAAATAAGTATTCCCTGGAGGATGAATGCTCGATTATTCTGTTGTAAATTTTTGGAAAACTATTTCAAGCAAAAAATTCAGATTTCAATTTAAAAATTTTCTGATGATTATTTCTTTCATAAATCGGATAAAATCGTTACTGGTGTATATTTTGCGTGGGATTTTTTGTGGGTTTTTTGTGTCATTTTGGTGGGATAAACAGGTTTAAATCGGGATGCGATCGGGATTTTTTACTAAATCAGAATCACATCACTGGTTCAGAGTTGAAAATGGATTGAGTCTTCGCTAAATCTTGAGTCTTTCTCGGTTAAGTTTTTTACAAGCTTATACAAGCGTTAAAAGGTTGCATACTTTTAGGGTCGCTTTTATAGTGCGCGCTGAAGCTGGTGCATTCTTTCGCTTGGAGATGGAAGCAACTTTATTCAGGTGATAGTTATTATAGTACGTACTTTCAGCTGCGGCTGGCTTCTATTTCGTTTTTTTTTTGTGTTTCTTTTTTTTAATTTTATTTTTAAACATATAATAATAATTTGGTTTTGAGAAATATATTCAAATTTTTTTGTTTTTATTTTTTTTTTTTGCTTTGAACCAAGGATCTCAAGTGTAATATTTATTCAGTCTGTCTTAGTTCGAAATGGGGTGATACATTTGTGGGAAGGAACGGGCAATCAAGAGAAGCCGTAGAATCAATTGAATTAGAATCTGAGACAAGTGTTGTGTGTCTTTACTCCTGTCAATTCAAGAACAGGTTATAATCTCATCCACATAAACTTCTATACCATCCACTATAACCTAATTAGTTGTCGTGAATATTAATGAAATTTCAATTTTAGTTGATTAGAAATGAGAAAAGAAATACAGAAAGGTTAAAGTGTGGTACCATGGTCTGCCCAATATTCGAACCCAGATCTCTTGGTTGGCAGTAAAGCACACTACCTTTTCCACTACTGAAGCCACTCTAAAGTTCTGGAGTAAAAAACTACCAATATTTTAATGCCATTAAGAGTGTGGAGAACAAAATTGAAAGAATACACAAAAAAAACTTTGAGTTGTTGGTAGGTTTTACGATATCGTATTGTACATTAAAACTAAGATCAGTAACAAATGATTGAAACAACAACAACAAAGTTCAAAAGAACTTGAAAATACAAATGCAACAACGGTTCAGTACAAAAATATAACAGTAATAAAACAAGAAGAACGAAAACAATGTAAACATGCAACATAGAAAATAAAGCCGCTAAAAACCATCTTGCAAGTCTTTAACACTTTAAGTCTTGCAACACTTTAAGCTTTTTCCGTAAGATTATACATGAAGAAATTTTCAGCATCGGTTACTAACTTCAGCTTCGACGCGCACTATAAACGAACGGCATATCTTCAATAATTGTTCAGAGTAAATCCAGCAAGACATTTGGAGTGAAGAAATTCCACAAGAGATTCTCGAGGCACCTTCTTGTGAGTTTAGCGTAGGCACATGCCTTATCGGCTTAATTTTACGGTGCACCTTGGCAAGGAGTCAAGGTTCATTAAATTGATTTCCAACAGATTAATATTCCGGACGTCAAAACCATGCTAATGCTCAC